>JACTAT010000040.1:6649347-6686079 GCA_014526335.1 Chrysaora quinquecirrha
GCCAATGATATCACAGGAGATCATTAATTTCATTTTGTTTGCATCATCGAAATTTGAAGAAGCTCGTCGATTGAAATTAAAACGTTAATGTTTGTACAAGAACCATGAAATTGATTAGTTTTCAGGCTCTTTCAGTACACATATGCATACATATAGAACGCTCATTTACAACAAATTGCTAACACAAGGCGTCTTGTGTATGTTTGTATGAATGAGTAAGCTATTAAGAAAGACCACTCCTAATGTTGTTGAGCAACTCCAAAACAAGAAACGTCAGGAGCTCCCATCTCTTGAAGCACATTAACCTGGTTCAAACGTCGATTGTGAAGATGATGGGGATAATGATGACAATGACGATGCTGTAGTTGTTCTGATGACTATGATGACAATTATCATAATGATGATGACGATGATTATTATGATTATGATGATGAATATGATGATAAAGAAAATGATAAAGCTGATGATGAAGGTGTTGATGATGATGATGATGATGATGATGATTATTATTATTATGATACTGTATTTATTATGATGACTATGATGACAATTATCATAATGATGATGATGATTATGTTGATTATGATGATGATGATGAATGACAATGATAATGATGATGATGATGATGATGATGATGATAAAGAAAATGATAAAGCTGATGATGAAGGTGATGATGATAATGATGATGATGATTATGATACTGTATTTATTATGATGACTATGATGACAATTATCATAATGGTGATGATGATTATGTTGATTATGATTATGATGATGATGATGATTATGATGATGGTGATGATGATGATGATGGTGATAATGATAATGATGATGTGATAATGATGATGATGATGATGATGATGATGATGGTGATGATTATGATAATGATGATGATGTGATAATGATGATGATGATGATGATGATGATTATAAAGAAAATAACAAGGCTGATGATGAAGGTGATGATGATGATGATAACAATGATCGAGGGGGCATTTCACTCCTCGAGAAAAGCGTACGAGATTCCTATTGAAACAAAACGATTCTTTCAAGATTTCTCCAAAAACAATAGGCATTAGAGCTTAGGTTGTACGAGATTGCAAGGAGTGCATTGCCCTCGACAATGATAATTATGATGATAATGAGTATGATGATGATGATGATGATGATGATGAGATAACCAAACTTATTTTAACGCCGTGTGCCTATCATACGCTTCATTCTGGAGTTAGGTAGGTACATGAGAACAGCAATGTTTGAACTGGGCCTATATGGGTTTAGAAACTTGCATTAGCTTCTCACCACGTCATGACGGATCTTCAAAAGGAAGATTTCCGATGCAGGTGGGCAAATTGAGGCATTTTCTTTTAAAAAGAAACAGATTATCGGAAAGACTCAACAAATATTGAAAATATAACGATTTCACAAGCATTGCCTTTTCATTTTATTTAGCTGTTTCAGTTATGACGACAGATAAGCGCGCCTTTCATACCCATTAAGCGAAGTTCAGAAATTGAATAATTTTGTCAAACTGACTCAGTAGAATCCAAACTGACTTTTCAAGGCGTGCAAATAGTTATTGGATGTTAGCTTAATTCAAATTAATTCAGTATTTATTCACTAGTCGCTGTTGAGAAACGTTGAAACTCAGCGCTAGATGTGAAACTCTAGGCCAAACTTAGACTTATTACCTAAGTCGCAGTTATCGCTATTGAATTGAATTGCTGGACGCTCAAACAACTGAAGTGAACAACAACAAAATAAATTCATTTCGAAGTGAGTGAAAGTTAAGAACTTGGGAAGGCAGTCTAGCTGAAACTATGAGCGATTGGGACTGGGGGTTTGGGAGCGAGTCTAGGACTTTTGTATTATACCTGCATATACCTGCCCTACATTGTTTCAAGTCCCACCGGGGGTGTATTTAATATATTTTGGGTACTGGGAACGTGCTTCTGGTATAAACATGGGTCTTAATTTTCTGAAAATTGGTATAAATAAGGGTATCAACTTTATAAAACATGGTCTTATTTTCGTTTGTTTTCACTTTTCCCCCACTTTTCTTGGTGAAGTTTGATTCGAACTGACATATTATAGTACATTTATACATATAAAGTAGTGTAGGAGTTAATATTTCCATATAATGTTGGGTATAACTTTTCAGGAAATTTAGTATAAATATGGGTAGGCCTTTTTTGCTAGGGCGGCACGTCCCTACCCGAAACTTAGTCAAGTACCCCCCGGGGCTAGTCCCATACGTGCGCACTACTCCATTCTCAATCGTAAACCGATTTAGGCCCTGTTAACAGACACAAGCATTTTCAAAATTTAATTAAGCCCACAACCTTGGCCAATCTTGGGCAAAATATTTGTTACAAGGCCTCTTATATGAGAGAAAGGAAACAGCCTATTTGTGCAACTTTCTTCTTGAATAACTACAATGTCCCTCACCCCTTTCCTTGATTTCATTCAAGTTATTTACTTGAATGAAATCGTTTTACCTTAAGTTTATGACGTCACCGAAACGTTTCTTGTATGAACAGCCAATCAAATTTCATGAACGTAATATTCTATTTACCTTGGAAGCGAGGTTGCGATGTCCTAGCGATTTTCATTGGGTTACACGACTTTCAGCGTTTTACCTAAGAAATGTTTGTTATGAATATAAATATGTATATTGAAAATAAACACCAAGCTGTTTCAATAAATTATAGATGCTTAGCTATATTCAGACCAATCATGATCACGATTCTACTCTGAATAAAATTCATTGCCTACATGATGGCAAGAAGCCATCCGAATTCAAGCCATCTTACTACAAATAAAATACAAGTATAAACCAAAGTATGAATTTCTTAATTAGATAGTTGATTAATAAAACTTATTGCATTATTAGAAAACTTCGAACTTGTATTTACATCTTAGCATAAACTTTTCTTCTATTAAAAATTCATCGATCATAAGCACACAGTGGCTTAAAGAAATTAAAACCATTACAACAAAGTAGACTTATTACATTCGTCTCACTCTTTCGAAAACAGCACATGGTTGCTGTTTCCTCAGAGTGGAGCGGGGCTGCTTCGTTTTGGCGTTTGATTAGAATATGATTTTTGGCGGGAAAATGATTTCTCAAGATAGCAAAAGGCCATATAACCGGAGGTTTTCTCCAAAATGGTTAGGTGATATCCAAAACGTCAGCTCCAAAGAAACCATGTGTTGTTGAAGTTGTTAAGCGTGATGTTTCTGTTGTTCTTGTTGTATTCTTAGACAATCGCTCCAACTGAATGATAGTCCAGAATTGCAGAGCTAACAGATGACGTCATTTCAACGTTTTCTCCTGCAGCTCTTGCCTTGAAATTTCTTTGCATGCAAAGCCAGAGTTCAATTGCGTGGCTTTTCGAGTACTGCAATGATGTAAGCATATAAAGAGCCAATAAAAATATATTTATTAGCTTGCCATACTAATTTCAACTTCCTGTGAATAATCTGGAACAATGTCTAATAGCCAGGCCTAGGACGAAGCGTTCACCATCTCAGCATAGCCTACTCTTAAAACACCCTGAGATAGGAACTGCATTGCTAGCGCAAAACTTCATGATGTCTGCAATCACGCTAGAAACAGCATGATGCCACGAGTTTTTACACTGACTGCCGTCTGAGATCAGCAATGAAGTGGACTTTTATATAGGCTGTTTGGACCACAGACACCAAAAAGACGCCAAATTTATTGCTCCGGTCAGTAACAATGTTCCATGGGAATCTGGTAAGCCTCGGCATGACACCCTACTTGATTCACAGAAATCCCTGAAAATTCCTGAAATCCCTTCTTTCCTCCATGTACAGCTCACTAAATTAATCGGCCACGCAATCTAGTATTTGGTGGTGAAATGGTGTCTTTAGCGCCAGTCGCTAGGAAATCAGAGATGGATAAACTAATGAGGCTTTGACCCTGGTTATGACGCTGTCGTGGCTGGGGCTCAAACTCCGACATCGATGAGCGAAGAATCGCTATTACCCCACAGTTGTTATCGATTTCCGGTTGCTGTTGTTGCTGGTGTTGTTGTTGTTGTTGTACAAAAATGTTTTTGCCATATAGACTCACTACCTAAGCCCCATTTCCCCATTCGATAATACTATATAATTGCTGCTTTTTACAATCACTCAGTCTGGAGTGACATAATAAGTAGGGGAGCGCGAACTAGAGACTCATGTAGTAAGTCTACTTGCAACAGACTGGGCGAAAACTAGATCAAAATCCAAGTCTACGAAAGTTACCGCTGCCTCATTATTTTGCAACTGTTTTAAAATTAGCATCAAGGCATCGAGAATGACATATTGCTTTGAGCGTCATTGTGGCAAGATTCCTATTTTTAACTCAGAAATGAGGTTATAGACCAGAATTTATCAAAATAGAAGCAGTAAAATATTCGACGAGTATGCGGTTATCCACATCAGTTAAAGAAAGTATCTATCAGTAAATTATTATAGCTGCTTATTAAAAGTTATATCCAATACACAGCTAGGGTGTATATACAGCCCGGTGAATTCCGCAAAGAAATGATAGCTTCCCGTACCTTTTTCAAGCTCTACGTATGCCCTACGTACAAAAGCCCTATGTATTGCTAGATACCATAACTCAGGTTCTTACGAACCAATAGGCAACAGCCAAATTAACTGCTTTTGCCAACCTAGTCCTCAGGGTGAATAGGACTCTACGTGAAACTTCGCTTTTCATATCCAACCCTAGTATCGGCATGGTCCATTGGCCTTTTGATTGGCTGCTCAAACAATAGAGTTGTAGAATGACGTCACAATTTCATCAAAACATCACACCGAAATAGGCCGAAAACCAGGTGAAAAATGTGTTATAAAGACCAAACAATGGTGCTAGATAATGCATTTTGTATCTTTCCTGACAGTTACCAATACATTTCCTTACTTAGAACATCTGCTTTCGGAATCTATATCTTGTTTGAGTTTCGGTACCTTAGCCAAAATTGCCAAATTTTGGCAAATTTTGTAGCCGATACCAGGGCCCAAATAGACTTGATTCCTAGTTATCGCAAATGAAGTCAACTGCTGGACGCTCAAACAAGCTCCTGTTTGAGCGATCTCGGTTTGGTGTTAGTCTCGGTTTGATGAGCGATAACTGGGACTCAGGTAATAAGTCTAGGGCCCAAATAGACGGTTGAGATTAGAGGAAACGCATCAGAAAGTAACGCCAAGTCATTTAAAGTACACACTTATTATAGGTCATATCTTTATATTTACAATATCGGGTACACATCTCATTAGTCAAATTCGTTAGCCAAAATATCGATAGTAACAAAATTATCTTAAAATATTGTTGGTGCGCTTTCTTGATGGAGAGAAGCAATCGCCAAAGAGTCGAAGCTGGCACCAAGGTGGGAGGGGGTGGATTCTAGTTTTAGAAATGTCGCAATGTAAGTTATATTCATTCTTTCTGCAATGTCCAAGAGACACACCATGTCAGGGTACACTGGGTCCTTGCAGCATGTTATCTCAACGCCACATAGTTTCTGAGGATTTTATGATGTCATGGATACCATCTTTAAAACAGCTACCATTTTAAACATGGCTGCCAGCTAGGTTTAAAATACTCTTCATTTACTCAAGTTCGTTGTCTTTCGTCTGGGTTTTTCTTTCTTTCTTAGACTTCGTCCTCCTGTTTTGAAACCATATCTTGATTTGTCTTTCTGTAAGATGCAGCGTTTCTGATAAATCTTTTCTTCTTTCTTTCGTCAAATATCGGCTGTAGAGGAATTCCTTTTCGAGTTCTAAGATCTGATTCCTTGAATAAGTCATTCGTTTTCTGTGTCGAGATTTCTGGCGGGACTCCCAGGGGGCTTGGTGGCCTAGAAAAAGAGAAAATGCAGGCTACTTTAATAATACGTCCATATCAAAAGATTAGGTAATACATAACATCAAGAAAATTTTCATGCCAAGCTCCCTCAGAAGATGGCTATAGAGCTTCGGTACATTTTCGTGAAAACTACTGAAACAGAGCAACTAACTTGCATATAGAATTCTAAAACCATCGCCCCTTCCGAAAACAAGCACGACTCTATGATGAAAGAAAGCAACTAATCTCCAATCAACAAAGAAATCTCCTCTAAAATGCATACTGTAGCATAAATTACAGTGTAGAATGGTTCCGTACAGTCAGCAGAGGTGGATGCTAATTTCATGTAAGGATTCTGGAATCTATCTGCATGAAGGTCAAACATGTTTTGGATACGTAAATAGGGAGTCTTGTCATGGCCCTGGCCAGACGACCAAGCACAAAGATTGGGACATCAAAGATAGGTCCTGAACCTGAGACCTCTGCCATTCTAAACCAATATTTAATAAATTGAACAAATTGACCATTGACGCAGGACTGCCTTCCAAATTCGTCCGTCCCATACTTAATTGTGCAACCCCAAGCTTATATGTTTTGCAACCTATATTCTAAGTTGCCCTGAAGTTTCATATGCTTAAGAGTACCAAACGAAAAACCTCATAGTAAAAGCTTCCTCTATTCTTAACTATATTGTTACTTAATAGTTTGACTTCACTTTACTCGACATATGTTCTTAATAGCTTGCATAAATTCCTTAATGACTAAGTTCTTGGTTTACTGTATCCACAGTTTCCGTTAACGTCTAGTAAGTAGCGTCACTTCATCAAAAAATACTGAATTTATAACCCAAGCTTTTACGAATATAGAAATGCGTAAAAATGGCGCCACAATACGCTTTACTAAGGCCTAAGTGTTTGCAGGACCAAAAGCTCCAATCTTTGCTTAACTGGCCTAAGCAATAAGATATCTTGATTTATGTTAGCTACGAATGTTTAAGTTGCAAAACACGATGGTTGGCACATATTTCTTGTGCTGCATGCTCAAAGAATTTCCAGAACCGATTTCTACATACAAAATCCACAACCAAAGCTAAAGTACAGTATTTAAGGCATCTTTCTGCTGTTTACACGAATCTACATTAGTTTTTAATATGACCGTTTCAAACAGCTGTACCTATACACAGCAAAACAATACCTAATTCTTTCATTTGGCAACGGCAATGCTGCATTCTGTCATCTGCATCAACGGTTAAATTGCATTCGTGGCTGAAAGGCCCGACCGAGAATAATGGTTCAGAGAAGTAGGCATATGCATCGACGTTCAGAACAGTTCGAAGATGCATCAAAACAAACAACAGCTTAACAAATAACTATATCCAATACACTATAGCGAGTAGCAGTAGGCATGTTGAACCAAGAAACAGTTAAAAGATACAGAGAACCAAAATGTGTATGTAATGTAATGTTATCATGTCAATCATAAACTCCCCAGGAGCCTAAGAAGCTATATATTGATTGTTATGCATAATTACTGTTAGTCCTATAAAATCAATCAGAATAGAACTATCGCTGTATTCTAATATGCCTTTTACTGAATTGTCCTCCTGCCTAATACAAACGTTACAAATTGCCTTCAGTTTTCATGGCTATTCATCGTGATAAGTTCGAAACTGGCGATTTTGACTCTTGGCTTGGTCTCTTTGAACGTTGTGCGACGGCCAGTGCTTGGGGAGACACCCAAAAGCTCAACAAGTTGCCTGCCTATCTCAAAGGTAATGCTGAAAAGTACTATGCTTTGCTTACAGCTGCTGAAAAAGAGACTTACACTTCACTGATTTCGAACCTTCGCAGATATTTTATTCCTTCGGTTTACCGTGAATAATATTATCAATGATTTGAGATGACACTTTATACTTCCGATTAGGATCATCGCATTTACATGCTAGAATTACAAAATTCGTTGGCAAAAGCAGATCACGATTTAGATGAATCCACTAGAAATGCCTTTGTTCTTCGATATTTCATTACTTGTTTACCAGAAAAATTTAAAATTGTCCTATTTGAGAAAAATCCAACACCCAATTTGGAGGAAGTTGTTTGTTTCGTTCTGCAATCGCATGACATCCAGTCCCTTGCCTACAGTGTTTCAAAGGCATGATAGTTGCAAATCTGTTGAAGAATCAAGACTTTCTTCAGGAGTCCATCACTCAAATGCAAGCCGACCTGTCATCAGTAAAATTGGAAAAGCATTGTGCTAATTGTATCTCACTTAGTCATATGCGAACCTCATGTCCTTGGCCCTTTCTGTGTTCTCGATGTATGGCCTGGGCCATCAAAGTAATGACTACCCACATTTGTTTTACAAGCCAGGTGACTTTGTTCCTAATTCTTCTTTTAATACAGGGGGCCCAATCTTCCGAGGGATCCCCCATTGGGAGTAAGCAATGCCAAATGCCCGCAAATTTTTGCCTTCCAGAATGTGAAAGAATTTCTTGTTAAGTAAATGGTGTTGCCGTGCATGCTTTAACTGACACCTTGTCCATGAAGTCATTTATTAGTTTGCGCGTTTATGCGGAGCTTAGGCCAAGGCTGCCAATTGATGTTTTTGCCGGAGGTAGTTGTATCTCTGTTACGGGTCAACCATTAAGCGCTCGGAGGGTAGTGCAAGCTAACCTACAATTGTTAAGTGGAGAAAACTTTCAATATATAGGTAATTTCTTGGTTTGCTCGAACTTGCAACCTCCGCTTGAGTGTATCATTGGGTGGGACATTTTGACTAGAAATGGGCTTAGTATCGTAGCCGAGAGGGGTTGTTATTGGTTGGCAGGATCTCATGGCAGTACTCGACTTACTCCCAAGGGATTTGTTTTGGAACAATTTGCTGCATCGCTTGCTCTTTTCAACGGTGACAGGGATGCATGCTCCATGATTCTCACCCAATCCCCATCAAGGGCACCCGTGCCTGTGACTTGTCAGAGGTTGTCCTTACTGGTTCAGTTTCTAGAACTGTTTGCGAAATGGTGGGTATGATTACACCTAGGCCAGCTGCTAAATTACATTCTTCCTTACAGGTTGCATCCTCAGTATGTAATGCAGGTAAAAGTGGTAATGATACTCCAGTCCAAATTGTGAATACAGCGAGCTCTGATATTGAAATGTTTTCTGGCCAGAGAGTCGCTGATTTTTTCCCTCTTGCCGAATCCCTACAGGGTCCTATTTGTGATAGCAATTATGTAGGTAGTACTGCAGAAGTTAAACCAGTTCAGGATGAATTCAAAGTGTCCTTAAGCCCTTCACTATCCTCGCGTGATAAAAGCATTCTATTAGATACTTTGTTGCAGTATCGAGATGTTTTCCAGCCTGATTTAGGCCATACATATGTGATGGCGCATGGGATTAATACAGATGAAACATTACCCATCTGCCAATACACAAGACGTCTGCTATACACGCAAACAGATCTCAGAGATGCTTTAACAGGGGGTCATTAAACCCAGTCAAAGTTCCTGGGCATCACCTATTGTTCTCTTGAAGAAAAAGGATGAATCTTATCGATTCTGTGTCCATTATAGCAAACTCAACAGTATAACTATCTGAGATGCCCTTCCTTTGCCCAGGGTAGATTATTTATTAGATTCCCTAAATGGTTCTAGGATATTTAGTATTCTTGACCTCTGCCAGGGCTATTGGCAGGTAAGTATGCACCACAAGGACAGGGAAAAAACCGCTTTTGTTACCCAGGACAGATTACTTGAATTTGTTAGGTTTACCTACGGTTTTTCTGGAGCTCCTGCGACATTTGACAGGGCCATCAACATTGCTCTCTCTGGTCTGCAGTATGATACTTGTTTATGTTATTTTGAGGATATAATCATACTATCATCAAATATTCAAGATCATTGTGAGAAATTGGATTGGTCCTAGACCGCTTCCTTTTACATATCTTGGACATGAAAGCAAGTAAATGTTGTTTTGGTGCAGAGAAATTTTTGTATTAGGGCAAGTAGTGTCAGGTTCATCCCTAGTTTTGCTACACTGACCTATCCCCTTGTCGAACTCACTAAAAAGGGCAGAGCTTTTTGTTGGACTGAAATTCACGACAACGCGTTTTTCTCATTAAAAAAATGCCTTTGTTCTAGTCCTATCCTCGCTTTTCCTGTACTTGATAGACAGTTTATTTTGCAAACAGATGCCTCGGATGTAGGTTTAGGTGCCGTCCTTGCACAGATCGACGAGAAAGGAAATGAAAGGGTTATTTCTTACGCTAGCAGAACACTTTCTGATAGCGAAAAAAACTATTCGGCTACTGAGAAGGAGTCTCTTGCGGTCGTATTTGCAGTTGAGCATTTTAGGGTGTATCTCTTAGGCCGCAGATTCCTTTTATTAACAGATCACAATGCGTTGAGATGGTTGCATTCTACGGAACCAAAGGGGAGGAGGGCCCGCTGGATAATGGATTTACAAGAATATGACTTTGAAGTACAGCATCGCCCTGGCACACAAAATTCTAATGCGGATGCTCTCTCGCGTATTCCACCGGACATTCCAACAGATACGGCTTTGCCTGAGAAGGACGGCACTAACCCTAAACTCGCTACCGCTTTCGTGTGTTTAACAATGCTTGCAGCAGAGAACAACCTTCAGCAGGCACAACTCGACGATCCTAGTATCAAAAAAGTGATTGAGCTTAAGACTTTGGGATTTCCAAAACCCCCCCATTTTGCGTGGGCTCAAGATAAGCAGCTGACTGCTTATTGGAATTGTTGGGATGACTTGTTCATCATTGACGGAATTTTGGTTAAGTCAGCATCTAAAGCTAGAAATCTACCTGATTATGCAGTAGTTGTGCCAGCCAAGCTAGTGCAACAGGTAATAACTGGCCTTCATTGTAGCTCATTCGGTGGACATCTTGGCATTAGTAAAACCATCTCAAGAGCCAAGGGAAGATTTTTCTGGCCCCACATGGGACGTTGTATCCATGAATTTGTCCAGTCTTGTGAGATATGTGGTAAAATCAAGTCGGGGGAATTATCAGATTGAGGCTAGGATGGGAAGACCCTAGTTGTTCACCATAACCAAGTGAAGGCTTGCACCATTCCTCAGGACAGGGGAAGACCTATCTGTCCCCTACCTAAGACAGGAGAGATAGAGGTCGTAGAGGGGCCCAAATGGGGTGGAAGGAATGCCGACTGTGCAAATCCAGTGGTAGACAACCCTGAAAGATTTGCACGGCCCCCACGCTTACGGCAGAACATCAGGCCTCCCACACGCTATGGCGATTTCGTTACGCACTAACACCATTTGCTAAGGAGGGGGATGGTTTGTAATGCCATGTCATATTGTCAATAATATACTCCCCAAGAGCCTAAGAAGCCATATACTGATTTTTATGCATAATTATTGTTAGTATTATAGAATCGTTCAGAATAGAACTATCGCTGTATTACAATATGCCTTTTACTGAATTGTCGTCCTGCCTCATCTAAACGTTACATAAAAGCATACTGCCACAAGATAAACCCTGCGAAATGCTACCCAGAGCATTGTACAGCAAAATCAATATTGGTAGTTGTTACACTTACATTCTAAACTATTTTGACGAGTGATGTTTCCTTGAAATCGTTAACATTGCATTCTTAGCAGAGCTCTACGTATGACAATGTCGCATGGAGTGGGTATTTTAGCAGTTGTTTGCTAAAGTTACTGTATAGTACTGTATGCGAGCATTACCGTATGATACAGAGAGTTTTGGCAGTCAAATACTAACAGACCTCACAATAATACCATTAACTGCAACTGACATGCAAAATTAGAAATAACTTTAAATCATAGTCTGATTAAGAGATCTACGAACATCTAGCTCACTAAAACAACACTTAATCGTGTAAGCACTGATAGTTTCAAATCAACTTCTCGTCCTTTGCGGGGAAAAGAACTGAGAATTGTAACTCAAACACATCCCTAAAACGAAGGAGTTGTGAGTAACTTATAGGAAAACCTGTTTAGACTCAACTTGGTTTACTTTGAAGGCCTGAATGCCAAAGTCAAACGACCAAACCCCAAAGCCAATGAACTAATTCGGCTTGGTGATGACACAAATCTCAAACGGCAAATTTGTGAAATTTTGTACCAGAAAGTTTTGGATGATCCAGATGGAAATTATTAATTATCATTGCAGTAAAATGCTTACTAACAATTAAGGTATTACATTCTTAGAAGACAGACGTTGTACACTGTAGCTAGTAATGTAGGCAGATCTAAAGGTATCAATCGTAGTCCATGTGGATAGAACTTTAAGTGAAGAAGCTGCAGTCTAAATCAAAATCTAAAGAAGCTGGGAAGGTTTAACCAGGAAAGTCTTGAGCAATCCGTAACAAGCGAATCTAGAGTTAAATACAGAATAGCCATACTTCTGAAAACTAAAAACATCGCATTATATGCAGACAGCAGTTTAATTCAAAGTTTAAAGCAACAGGGCAGCATTTCTGACACGTTTTCACAAGGAAATCTTGAACTAACCGTACAGTAAAAGCGAAACTACATAGGCAAATACAGAAGAACCATGCTATGCTGCAAAAAAGCTAAAAGCACCGCAAACGATGCGCGCAAAAGTCCAAAGCAACAGGGCACTTTTTTCCCTTAGATTTTGTCAGTAAAATCTTGGAACACTGATGAAGAACCAACATTGCGGAACACTTTAGGATAATGGCCTTTAACTAAAATCACATTCTAAGAGGCTAGAAACTTTAGGGACACAAGCAAAAAAACTGATGGAAAAATCAAGACAAGGCACTTCTCCGTTAAGTTCTTGCCAGGAAAATCTCCGACAATCGATGCAGAAGCAAGAAGCACTTGAAGAATAATACTGTCTAAAAAATCTAGAGAGTCGCATCTCAAATTGCTAGAAGCTTTAGTAATACAGGCAAAAAATCTAAGGCAGCAGTGCGATCTTTCCACACAACAACCAAGCACTAGATAGTAGTTATAAATGAAAAGCTGCTCAAAGAACCAAAGTCCTGAGAGAAATGATAATTGTTTTAGTACTGTGGTAGCTATTAAATGTACACACATGATCTAGGGGTATTAGAAGGCTTGTAAAGTAGAAATATACAATGTATATGCAGCTGGATTCACTGTATGCAGCGATTGTTGAGAGTACATAAAGGGGACTGGAAAGTCTGTACATGTACGTTCAGAGTGCTACAAATCTCCCAGAACAGAGTTTTTGGCCGTAGGAAAAACAGGCATTGTCAGTGGAACAAACAGAATCACCACCAAATGCCAAAGATATATTGATTCGTTCCAAGTTTGAGAAAGATGCAGGAATTCAGAATAGTAATAAGCAATGGGAATCGTTTGGTTGGTTTAGGACAGAACACAACTTTGGAAAAACAAATAAAATGTCTGCCACAGTATGAACATGAACAGAGGGACACATTTGTAAATTTCTGATATTCTACCATATCTATACCTATAGTTGTGATAATTTCTTATACGAGCTTTAGCAGGTGTACTGGATACGTATTATGGTATTAAATGTACCGTTTTAGGCATTAAAACCACTCGAGATAAGACAAAACAAACATGCAACAGACATGTCTAAAAGGAATACAGTAGCAATCATAAGTGAATTTATAGCAAAGAAACAAGCCTACCTCTATCGTTGTTGAATAAATTACTATTTCTAGTAATCGTCTTTGCATATGCACATGAGTTTCTTTGCTCCATAAGTTCATCATCTTCGTTACTATCAATATCTGTTTCATAATATTGCAATGCACAAGGCGGAAAGTACTTGTCACCACCATTTTCAGGGATATCATTCCTCGTCGTTATTTCACTTGACAATGATTTATAGTCATATTCGTTGTAATAGCTTTGAGAATACTGTGAATTTATATTGCTATAACCATTATAGGGTCTTGCATATGCCAAGTTATAGCCCTTGTCTTGTTGATTAATAGTATCGAGTTGTTGAGATCGTGGCTCGTAAGGTCCTCGCTGGTCTCGACTGTAATATGGTGCCTCTGTATAACTTGGATAAGAATCTGTGTAGTTATAACCATTATTACTGTACAAAGCTGGCCTGCTATCGTTGAAGCTGCTGTTATATGAAGAATAGTTATTATAACTTTGGTACGCTCTTTGATCGTGTACGCCTGAGTAGTACATGTTTAGATGGCTTACATGGACACATCAACTGTTAAGAGACGAGCTGAGTTATGTTTTATGTACTGTGCGCGCACACAAGTAATGCCCGCTGACAGGCTCGTCGGTTGAATACAATGTCAATTTTCAAGTAGGGTACCATTTTACAGTTAATTATAGCACGGTGTCTGTCAGCTTTGGAACGACCATTCTGCCAGACGCTGGACGGAAGAACAGGAAACGACGAGCGTCGCTTAATTGGCTGCAGCAATGAAGCACCTCGAAGACTTTCAGGAATAATTAAGGTAACAGATCTGTAGGGGTTCTTGGAATTCTCCTGGAATTTTTAAAATTTATTCGAAAACTCCGCTTTTCTAAGTAGTAGCATGAAATCATATTGTTGATGGGCATCAAAGTTACAATAAAATGCACTAATTTCGCTCTAGAAATCTTTGAAAAACTTTTGAGGTACTCCAGACAAATTACATAGGAAATAATTCCAGATTTTTTAGTTGAACTCTGAAAAATATGCATTTAGAAACTCCAGTCTTATAAAGCACGGGCATCGAAAGTGTTAGAATGGTATTACAAGTAAAATACCTTGCCTTTCTCTTCAAATTTAGAATTTTTATAAGTGTTATGTATGGGGAGGTTATATGAATCCACTGATTTTTCATTTAATTCTTTGAAAAAGGCATCTTAAAACTCAACTCTAGGTAATGCCATTGCGTCTCAAGGTATTGAAGGTATTATAGAGGCATTACAAAAAGATACCTTGCGTTTTCTCTTTGAATCTTTGAAAATTCTTTCCATTTTGAAAATCATTTCCACATATTTTTGTTCAAGGTACATTTGAAAATGTTTAAAAATTAAATTCATTTAGGTAGCGGCATTGCGTTTCATGCCAAAAGTGAAATTATAGTGCAAATTACTTTAAGTAAATAATTTGCTTAACCTTTGCAAATTACAGATACTTTTTTAGGTAAAATTGGGGTAAATTCCATGATTCTTTGAAAAAAAACACCCAAAATTTCTCGTGTAGGTAATGGTATAGAATTTCACGGCATCAAAGGCACACTAGAGGTATCACAGGCACACTAGAGGCATTAAAAGCATCGTATATTATTTCAGGGGAAGTTACGTTCAAATCACAGACAGACAACTCTAGATGACTCTGGGAGGTGACTTCATGGGAGGCAAATGGGATAGAAGCTCAAAAACAGATGGTAGGAACGTAATATTTCGAGTCAGTTTTTCTTCTCAAATAATCTGAGATTAACAAAGTCTTACCTCCTCATCATCAAACTCTAAACATAACCATGTCTTCAAATCTTTAAATGACTTACAAGCCTGGGACATTTGACAGAGCCTACCTGCAAAAATGGACAAAGTATACCAGACTATGTTATGGTTCATTCATTCTAATAATTGATTCTTTTTAAACCATACATAAAACCAAAGAAAACAATTAAAATCAAAGACGTAGAACTGAAAACTAACAATTTTCTACAAAATTAAACAGCAAATGTTCAAAGTTTCTTACGTTACTGTTTAGCAAAATTAAGAGTACACTCTTTTTTTTTTATAAGAAACTAAGATTTTTGGTCAGTACTCAAAGTTTCTTAGTTTTGGGACAAATTTGGTACTGAAAGTTTCTTAGCAGTTTCTTAGAATCAAAATTTTTAAGTGCCAAAACGGGCTATTGACACTTAAATTCTACAAATAGAAGAAGCAATACAATTCACGTTTACATCAGCTGTTTTTTCTGTAAAAATAGACACTTATGGTGCAACAGAAGTTTGTTTTTCGATGCTTTATTTCTAATTCTAAAGATTCTTGAGACCTACGAGTTTCTTACAATTTCTGGTCGAGTACTGAAAGTTTCTTAACCAATATTGATCTCAGTACTGAGTTTCTTATAAATGGGTTTCTTATAAAAAAAAATGAGTGCATAGCATCAACAAACAAACTTGGCTTTTATGAAATGCATTTTTTGTAGCCTTAGTATATAAATAAGGGGAATATAAGTTACAATTCTATATGATGATATGTCGTTTTATAGCTTCAGTAAATACGTTTGAACATACCAAAAACTCCTTATATTTTCCAAGCAATGATCTTGCTTAATTTTTTCTCACATTCGAGGAGGCCCAGGTTTTTTTTTAGTTGGTGATATTGGGTAAAGGCAGGGGCAAAGGCAATGAAGAAAGGGTCTGTACGAACTCGTTTTAAAAAAATAGAGAAATCGGTATAAATGGGTTAGGTATAGTTTGTTTATAGTAGTTGTAGGAGTTCGACAATTTGTAAGAATTAGGCAACCAACCAATACCAGGATAGCCTATTCCAAAAGCCACAGCGCTGTAGTAGAAGGAAAAGGATTGAGGCGAATTTCGGGGAACAATACTTGGAAAGGGTAAGAGCTGCAGGAAGATCTAGTTTTTTTTTTTACTTGGCTTCTTATGAAAATGTATGGATACTTCTTTCAAGGTGTTTATTTAAGTATAAACCAACAAAGCAGGCGAATCGATTCACAATTACTCGCATTTCTTATTTGCCACTAGCTTTTTAAGATTCAGTTAGCTAATTAGCGGCGATTTTCGCCAGTCAATTAGGCAACAGATTTCTTTTGGTGGTATCTTGTTGCATTTACCTTACACCACCCAGGCGCTAGGCAAACAGTCGTGTATTGTGTATGGAAAGCAATGCAAGGAATTGCCTGATTCATGCGTCGATCCAAATCACGCTTACTCCAGACGTCTCCAGTGCCAGATGCGTTAATTGCATTGATGCCTTGAAATGCCAGACGGCTGACAAAAGAAAAACCCGCGTCGACGCATCTTTAAGCTGGTAAAGAATTTCAGGGGTGCCCTAAAACAGGGGAGAATCTCTATATATGGAAGGAAAAGGGGCAATGTTGAAAAACACTTTTTCATAAGAACAATTTTATAAGAACACGAGCCTGGATTTCGCTCAGATTATAAGAACAAAGTAAAAACAAGCTGAGGCTGGCCCTTTCATAAGCCCTTAGAATATCGACTGAATATGAAAGTAAGACATTAAGACTGAATTTAAAAGCAAGCGAACAAAGAAGTAGACAAAAATGCTGCATTTTTACATAAACCTACTACAATTCCAGACATTCACTGAAAAATATTACTGTCTAAGTAACCGAGGAATTCATAACAGATAAAAAGAGTGTATACCTTAGAGTTAAGGCAGTTGAGGAAAAAATAGTAAGAAGAACAGAAGTCCTTAGAGAATCCATGTATCCCCACTACCCAGATATTTAAGAGTGCCTCTACCCCCACCCCCTTCCACCACCGGGTAGAGATCGACATATAACACTTTTACCAACTTCACTCTTTGCTAACTTACTCCAATCTTACCAAAAGGGTATTCAAAGGAAAGCATCAAAATAGAGGGAATTGTGAACTGAATAAATACCACATTGTGGTATATTGAGGTATCAAAAATGCAATCTACACAGCTCATGCCAGCTTTGAAGCACATTTATTGCGGGGTGGTATTTTGGGAAAAACCATGACACCTAAAATAAACTGACGGATTTTGAAACCAATGAATGACTTTTGGTGTAATGTACCCATCCACAATGGCACCTGATTTTAGTAGTGTACTGAGTGGTCATTCAAACGTTACGAAACATTATTTTCTCAATTTTTATACCGTCTTATCGAAACATAACACAACGAGAACAGTGTGTAATGAAATTGAAGATCCCCCCTTAAGGAGTTACGTTATGTCTGAATAACCCAAGATGAATACGAAGAAAAAACATCCAAGATGAAAGAAAAATAATGGAATATACGTATATACGTGAAAGAGCTGTAATTAGATAAAAGCAATAAGTTCCAGAATTTTGAGAGAAAATTCACCCCTTGTCTAGCAGCATGTGCATGTATGAACAAACGGAATGCTTTTCCTTCGAACACTTTTCAAACAAAACTTTTTCACTGGAGTTAGGAAGAACGAAATTTCTGCGAGGATGAAGTGTTTTCAAATAATAGGAAAAGTTGAAGAACATCAAAATAATATCCAAAACAAGAGACTTTGCAAATTATTGAGAGGGCTACAGCTACCCCCCATTCACCCAGCCCCACAGGCTGTTATGGCCCTGTTTCTAGAAATAATTAACGAAGAAATAAAAACCCAAACTTGGATCGGAAAGGACCAATCAGAAATGTAACCAATCACGAAACAGGGTTGATACGGTGAGATAGCTTGCAGAATTATTTGATAAATCAGAGGAAGATGATCCCTTTCTACCTGAAAGCATTTTTTTGCACCGTACGTCCTGATTAAGCGCTCGGGGAGCTTATCTAAAAATCTGTCTCAAATAGCAATTCTTTGAAAACTAATTTCTTCAGCAACCAGCAAAAGGAGTCTCGTGATTACTACACTCTTTTTTTATAAGAACCAGGAAAGTTTAATCGAGGCTGGCTGTTCTTAAATTTTTGCCGTTTTTGAGTCTGAAATGTTCTGAATCTGTTCTTAATTCCTTGGTTACTAAGATATCTATATTTTTCAATAAATGTCTGGGGTGGTACTAGGTTTGTGTGAAAATGCAGCATTCTTGCCTATATCTCTGTTTGCTTCCTTTTTACGTTGAGTCTGACTGTCTTACTTAAATATTTCATGGGTATCCTTAGGGCTTTTGAAAAGTCCAGCCTCAGCTTGTTCTTAATTTGTTCTAAAAATCTGGGCAAAATCCAGGCTCGTGTTCTTATAAAATTGTTCTTATAAAAAAAGATTGTACCATCAAGAGCTTGCACATACACGAAAATGGTGTCTGGGTCCAGGGCAGCCCAATCCCAAGGGGGCGCTTATTCGAGGGAGGGCGCTTATAAGGGAAAATACAGTATCCGTCATTCGATTTTGAAGTTGTCAAAAAGCAGAACATTACCCATACAACCAGATAACAATATTACAAAAATGACCAAATTATAATAAAATTGGTCTTCAACCATCCTGCTCTAATCTTTTTTAAGCTCGATATGAGAATCTGAGGTTGACAGCTAATTTTTTTATGATGGAGAGAGAGAATCTGAGAGGACAAGAAAAAATCATAATCCTTGGAAGAAATTGGATGGATTTGTTAATAACAGTTTAAGCAGACATGTTAAAATAGATCGATAGCAAGTGAGTGATGCAGTGTTGGTATTGTCAAAGCTTAGACTAACATGGGTGGAGCTGTTCATAGTATCAGCCGCAAAAAGCTCATACGAGCTAAAGTCTGTGTTCTGCTCTAATAAAAAATCTGGCATGGATAGGAGTATCATTTCATCGTCTGTTGACAAATTGAATAGGATCAAATCAATATACGAGAAAACTGCAATGTATATATATAAAATGCATTTCTAACAAGAAAAGGTTAAAAGGAGTTAGTATGCCTGTGATAGGAGACCAGATCCAAGCAAAAGTCGACTTAATTTGAAATTAAGGCAGGTATCCCCCCCCTACCCACCAAAAAGAAGGAGTTTTGGCCCATCAGATCCTTTTTTCCTCTGTTGTTGTATAAACAGGGGCCCGAGGGGCAGCACAGCCCCCAGGGTAATTTATGTTATCGTACCTGGCCCTAACGATGTTCCTGGGGGAAGCTTCAAACGGAATTCCGATTTTTGCGAGCCCCGTCAGAGACTGGGCCCTGAACGTTTTACCCTGCTGGACCCCCTCTCTACGGTAATATGTATACTGCTGGTATTACTACAAATAAAGAACGCCTGCTTCCAAACTTGGACACATAAGGGTAATTAGCCATTAGTTTTTGGGAAACAAGTGTGATTGAAATTGTAGCTATGCCGAAAATTAAAGGAAGGAACGAAATCTTAGGTCCCTTACAAAGCGGCCATAATCACGCAGAGTTTAGAGAACAGATATAAGTTCATGCTCAATCTTGCTTAACCAAAGAAATTGACATTTCAGGTTTGGTTGTTAATCTTCCTGTCTGGATTTAAGCCCGAACTTCATTTCAAAATCGTAAATGAACTTAGAAAAACCATTGAAAACCAAAGGATCAGGCCTGCCTTAAAATCCCAATTTGCTCCTATAGTTAAAACATGAAAATGGTCAAAGCAAATGATAAAGTAGTCAATTATCCAAAAGATTGATATTGATATTAAGACTGATATATGTGCTTATTTGATCAAATGTAACATTGCCTTAGAGAAGCAGGAGATCTATGTTTGTTAATTTTCCTAAAAAAAATGCACACTTTTTTTTAATACAGTAAGCAACTTGACTTTTGTCCAGCCCTCAAAGTTGCGTAAAATTTTAGACATTTCAGCCTTCAAAGTTGCTTAAACGTTGCTTAACATTTATTGTACCAAATAACCACCCCTGACTTCACGGGTCAAAATCGTCATCTGTTGGGCCTACAACACGACTTTTGGGAGACAGTAATTGGAAAAACGTTAGCTAACGAACTTCAACATGCAAAACATAAGAACGAAGAACAATTTCCTAACACAAGAAAGAGAATAAGCTTGGTTGTTTGACTTCTTAGTTGCTTACAGTAATTCAATTGAGCCCTGAAGTTGCTTAATGTTTAAGTCAGTTCAGCCCTAGTTGCTTATTGAGCGGTTGCTTATTAAAAAAAGTGTATACACATAACTCAGAGAATGAATAGAAAAGATGTCTAAATAAGCGAAATTGGTATAAGGTGAAGCAACACCCGATTTTGTGACTTATCGCTTAATAATGAAAGAAAATGATATGATTATGGACTGAGCAGATCACAGGAGATTTAAACTTTTCGTATGTGTCACGTAACGAGTTTGTTAAAGGCGTAGTATCAGTCATACATGATTAGAGAGGATAAAAACAACTTTTAAAACAATTCAAAACAATTACAGAGATAGTGCAACTGAAGGGTATGTATAGAACATAAATCCAAAAAAACTTGAATCAGGGCTGTAGGGGCTATTGTTCTTTGGCACTACAGCCCCCCCCCCAATAACTTATGAAATGCGCATCGTTCTTAAGTAATGTTTGTGTAATTGCCTATTGTTCCTGTTCCTATTGTTTGAGAAACAATTTAGCCCCCCTCAAAATTTTCTCCTTCCTATGCTGCTGCGAATGGACAGCAAAATGAATTTTCAAACATTAGAGGTTTGCATGGCAAGCAAAATGTTTTACCATTTGGCCATGTGGCAAAGCATTGCTCGTCAAAAAATTTTGTTTGCATCAAGCAAACATATTTGTAAACTTCTTCAAAAACATTGCCCAGCCAATTTTGTTCGTCAATCAATGTTTTGTGACGTATCAAACAATGTTAAACGTTGCTTGCAAATTAAAAAGATAAGCAAATTTCAAATGTTTGATCGTTTGGTCAGGGTTTTAGATTAATGATACCAGCGCACTGTATGCTCGCTTTGAAGCCAGTATATGCTCTTAGATCTTCACAATGTTTGTGACGTGTCCAAACGTTGAAAAAATTCAAAACATTGCTTGATAAGCAAATTTCAAATGTTTGATCGTTTTGTCAGGGTTTTAGATCAATGATACCTGCGCACTGAATTCTCGTTTCGAAAGCAAGTACTCTCACAATTACCATGCTCTTAACAAGCCAAAAACAGATGAAATTTGGTCATATGATACAGCACAGCCTATGTTAATCTCTGAGCAGACTTCCATTTTCAGATCAAGAACGAAACAATAAGTTGCCATGGTAATGGCCAAGCTAACGACCAGTCATATCGCATGTGTCGCCATCAGTTTTCCGGCTCGGTTTCACGGTTTAACAAGGTCAGTTTAAGCAAAGTTTTCTTTTAATATGATAAGTAAAAATGACATTGATTCTTACTTAAGAAGTGATGAAAGTTGAGAGCTATAGCTTTACTGCAAACAGAGGACTGAGAACCTAATGTTTTCACGTTAGCGAAGGTTGAACACTTTTCTGGACTCTAATGTCGGCTCTTATGAAGTACTCCCAGTTCTGCAACCACTTGTTCCTCTTACATTCAGCAACTTACATTCAGTATGCACGGGTGAAGGCTAACTAGGTACTTTAGCAGCTGCCTTACGACCCTTGTACAGCTATGACGTATTTCCTCGAATAAGCGCATTTTTTTATTGGGCTGCCCGTCAGGTAGATCCCATAGACCCTCCTTTGATAGTGTAAGCTCTTGGTGAGAGATATCGAGAGATACTGGAAGACTTATTTTTCGTCAAAACGTTAGTTTTCATAAAGTGTAAAATAGTCGCTCCTCTTTGAGACCGATTTTTAAATAAGCGTCCCGGGCGATTAATCGAGGTAATACGATACGTGATCTTGATAGGCGGGTAAGCTGAGGCTGAAAAAATCTAAATTTTAAGAGCTGTACGAAAGCAAAACTCACCAATCATCTTCATCTCTGTTCTTTTAAGAATACAAACGATCTACATTGATCTACATAGATCTACAGCTCTATGCACTGTAGCTAACAATGGCTGTTACAGCATAGCAAAAGAGTCATCATTCAAACAGCAAATACATACTGAAAATGAGAAAAAATTAAAAGGTGATAGTGTTTCTGAAAGGAAAATAATGAGCAACAGATATACCAATAAATCAGCAAGACAATAAATTTATTCCCTGTTTTGAAACTAATTTATAACTTATTCTAGCTACTGATATCGTTTCGTGTTCATTATCATCATGGTAAATATCACGAGCATCACTTTAATAATGATCCATCATGGTGATGTTGATGGCAATGATGATGATGATGATGATGCTGATGATGATGATGATGATGATGATGATGGCGATGATGATGGCGATGATGATTATGATAATGATGTACAAGTACAGTTGCATGATGATGACCAAGATTATGATCAAGATAATCATCATCATCATCAGTATCATCATCACCATCATCATCATCATCATCATCATCATCATCATCATCATCATCATCGAAATCATTAACACTGACATCATCATGATCATGATACCATGAAAGTCATAGTCATAATCATCACCATCATTATCACCACCATCATCATCACCTTCATCATCATCATCATCATCATCATCATCATCATCATCATCATCATCATCATCATCATCATCATCGCCATCATCATCCTCAACATTATCATCACCATCATCATCATCATCATCATCATCATCATCATCATCATCATCATCATCATCATCATGACCGCCCTAAAGAGACCAGTTTTCAATTCTCTGAAAAGGGCCGTGTGACATGCTATAGATCGGGGCTGTTTCGTCACATGCTGTGCCACAATTACAGGTTTCGCCCAGTACAAAAGCATGCCTCTCTCGATCTGATAACGAGGTTAATACTGATAATTCATCCCGGCAAAAATCCCCCAACACAAGTGTTAGTATTACAGAAAAGATAAGAAAATAAAACAATACATAAATCAAAGGGTAACGGACGCTTTGGCAGCCCCACAATAACACCGGGGAGTTAAATTTAATGGGGTAAAAACAGCGATGCAGATGGTTGGCGCGTGTCTGCTGTTGGTATAATACTTGGTATTATAAATCCACTTTGTCTACAATAGTGCAAAGTAGGTGAGAATCAAATTAAATTTCATCTGTGGTAAAAGTGATGAAGGATGCACAGACAAAGTTCATTTTTATTGTCTGATGCTGATGCCGCGGAGCATTGATTAAACGCATCTTTCAACAGGCATGGATTTCCAGGCATCTCTACTGCTTGCTGTGGTCTTTTCTATAACGCTCTCTGACGCAGGACCACAGGTTTTGGAGCTCTCCAAAACCTTCTGCTATCAAAAGCAGAAGGTTTTTGAGACTTTCGAGAGATTCACGGTTTGAAATTCGAACATAGCTGCAATTTGGTCAGTTGCCAGGATACACTCCATGAATGGGCCTGGGGACAAGGCAAGCAAGACATTTCGCGCGAAAAGATTTTCAAAATTCGTGTTTCTTGAAAATCATGGATTCTGTTTTTGGTAGCGTTCTGTTTTCGAAATTCGAAAGGTTTTGGAGGTTTAGGAGAACACGCCCTTAAAAACACGTAAATTTGATGTGAAAAGGGTTTCCGACAGAAGGTACAATGTCCAAATACGACCGGCCCCCTGTTCCCTTCATCTACGATATTGTACCTCTATGTGACTCTTGATTCTAACTCTGCGAACATGGAGGCTAAGGATCATGAAGAAAAGTTTCGTAGAAAGAAGAACTGGAAAGACACTTGGCAAATCAAATCGAATCAAGTCAGGTCTGATCAAAGCAAATCAGAAAGAAATCTAGGCAAGCCAAAGCACAATCAAACAAATCAAATCAAGTCAAAGCAAAATCAAACCAGATCAAATCAAATCAAATCAAATCAAATCAAATCAAATCAAGTCAAAGCAAAATCAAACCAGATCAAATCAAATCAAATCAAATCAAATCAAGTCAAAGCAAAATTAAACCAGATCAAATCAAATCAAATCAAAGCAAAATCAAACCAGATCAAATCAAATCAAATCAAATCAAATCAAATCAAGTCAAAGCAAAATCAAACCAGATCAAATCAAATCAAATCAAATCAAAGCAAAATCAAACCAGATCAAATCAAATCAAATCAAATCAAATCAAATCAAATCAAATCAAATCAAATCAAATCAAATCAAATCAAATCAAATCAAATCACGTGAATGCAAAGAGGTATCTCAACTGTGGCTCTAAAAATTGAGGGACCCCTTCATCCAAATACAACGGACTTAACAGTTCAAACAGCACCAAATTGAATCCAGGAAGCCAAAAACCTATAAATCAGAGTTTTGGACATTCTTTCTAAGCTCTATATGCATAAATTTCATCCTCATTTATCCAACAAGTAGCGACTCAATCAACAAAAACACTTCATATAAACCAATAACAATTACCTCCCAGAATGATTGACTGCGGGGGAGCACTTTAAACACACGTCCATTGATTCCAATTTTCTTCCTGGCTTCTATTGGAGCTGAACCACGAGACCATCTTCACAGTGTACCTTTAACTAGAATAGAATTAAATTGTGATACGTCTAAGTCTAACCATCCACTCAGAAAAGTGGACAAGAATGCGAAATGAAGCCTACCTTAGCTACAATTTCTTACAATAAAAAGCAGTTTTTCAGAGTCTTAAGGGATTTCGTTTCATCAGTGCAGCTTTCATAAGTTGCGTTGTTTAAAGAGGTCTATATACAATAGCGACTAAGTGACTAAGTGTTTTTTGTAACGCGGGGCGGGACTTCATTCGCTCTATTTGTATTACTTTGACTATGATACCATACAGTACAGAAAGAGTATCTACTGTTAACTATTATGCCGTATGTTTGGTGGAACCCGTTCACACGGTCCATCACACGAAATTCCCGGGAATCTTTGTTGATAAGAGATCAGATCCAAACAAACGTCTACATGATTTGAAAATAAAGTGGGTTTTCCCCCGATAGAATAGTCTATAGAAAAAAAACTTAATGCACTATTTTTGTACTAGATAAGTAGCTGGCTACTGGTCATTCGGGAGCTTTGGGTAATGATCATCATAATCATCATTCTTACAAAATGCACTACCTATTTATAAGATATGGCAGCTAAATCAAAAGCAAAAAAAAATTCAAGCATTAAAGTAATGAAGCCTTAACGAGGTGATGAAGCCTTAAAAAGGTACGCAAAACGGTTTGAGATACGCAGGGTGGCCAAAACTTTAAATTTAGCGCAATGCTAGCCCTACGCTACACCTCAATCTTACCCTAGCATCAACGTTTAACGTAAGGAAGGATTCCCAACAACTGATCACACTTAAAGCGTTTAGTAGATTTCGCCAAATTTCGAGCCCGATAACATCACCATCTTCAACGAAAGATAGCAATCTCTAATTTGCGCAACAGTTTAAAGTGTTATGTATCCATCTGCTAGCCGCACGTGGCGGAGAATTCGAAAATGAAAACAATCCAAGATAAGATAGGCACTTCAAACGACGAAGAAAATTCGCGAGATTTCGCGCAAGATAACATAACTATCATCGTCATCAACACTAGATAACGGTGTTTTGTATGCAGAAGAATCTTTAAGATAGCACAGCGATCCTGTGTGCCAAGCGCACGTGGCTGAATATTCGAAAAATCAATACACAAAAACTGACATAGGTCCTCGGTAATCGTTTGATCGCTGCAGGACACACTGATCTCGGATGATCTCGGAGAGTTTTCTTTCACTTGAAGTCCAAAGTTATCTTGATTTATAGGCTAAGGACAAATCGTGTATCGACGGATGTGTTTTGGAATCAGCGGAGAAACATTGAAAGTTTGAACAGCTTTAAGAATTAAATCAAGTGCAGCAATAAATCTTAAAGCGAGAGTCTTTCGATGGCATTAATTGGACGCATCATGGATGTATAAGGAATAAAAGGATTCAGGATAATTCCCGCGAGTTGTTTGCGTATGGCGACACTAATCTACAGAGCTTTTAAAAATCAAAGGTTAAAGAACAGCGAAAATGCCCAAACATAGTAACATAGTAAGCTCGCTTATTAGGAAAGAACGGCCTCAAATTTGACGAAATTTTATATTCTGTGCCGAATGAATAGGAACACTTTCAGCCTTATATCCTGTAGAGGGTCTAAATAATCAGCAAGATTACAATTGTCAATCTTATTCATGTCATTTCATGCTCGGTCAAGAGGTTCGATTTTTTCTTAACCGACTGAGCCACCAGATTGTTCCAAGCCGCGATGCCCGGGCCACAATCAATGACTGGTTTGACGAGCATTGTTTTTTGATGGGGCAAGACGGTAAAACATATTGATCGACAAGCAAGTTTCAAACACTTGACAAAGAATGTTTGATCGTTTGGCCAGGGTCTCAGAATCCAAAAAGGTTTAAAAGGAATCTAGTTGTTTACAGCTCAATACATGAAGGTCTATCATGAATGACTATCGATCTACATAAATCTTTTGGAAAATAATTTTCGATCTAATTTTATTTTGTGTCCTTAAAAGCAAACACACACTACACGATCTCTATACATTTACATCGACGCCCTTATTTAAACGTCCTTATGTCTTATCAAAGTTCAGTAGTTCAGATGACATATGGATACTGAAGACCCTAATTCTAGAGTATTGCACTTAACTTAAATTGTTCTTCGTCTTTATTAGCACAAATGCACACCGGGTCCTTTGCCTTGAGCACCTTGAAATTAAGTTCGAATTCATTACTCAGGTAGTAGTGTAGTAGTATTAAAGTAAGGGAAGCAATTCTTGCAAAAAATAGAGGTCGCAGGTTCGAAACCAGAGAGCATCGGTTCGAAACTTGACCTAGTCGTAATGATCAATCCCATTTTCTCTAATTAAGTTTAACATTCCTTAACTTGCAATCCCAGAATATTGCAGAGTGCCAAGCTTCTTGAGCCTAAAAGAACAACTGACTTAAGACGCCTATGGCCGTACAGAGTATCGTGTATAGTCGAGAGGTTTGCTTTAAATACGTGTTCAGTGCTGTTTGTAGGGGGTATCAAATTAAATAAACTTTTGATCAATAGCCTCCCTAAACCATCAAATGGCAGACGTCCTTTTAGAAACAGTAAAATCATATTAATAATAATATTAATAGACATTTTTGATCGACTTACATAAAGTACTACTCCAAAATGATGCATAAGTTGCTGATCCAGTGACAACTCCGGTAGCAGCAGGGTTAATTCTGACAGTTTTTACTGAAAATTGATTCGATGGCTCTCCAGGCCCAACCACTTCAACTTCAACAATATGGCAGTTCAGGCTGGATGGAAAAAAGTATACATACAGTTAGCACTCAATGGCAGCTAATGAAAATGAAGAATCGTCAAGCTTTGACAATGAAATGGAAATTTCCTTGTAAAACGAGTTAAGGATTTATTGAGATATGAAGGCTTCTGTATAATTATACGTGAAGGTGAAGGTGAAATAGTGTATTTAGCGCCAGTCACTAGGATCTCAGTAGTAGGTTAACTAATCGAAACCTCGACCCTGGCTGTGACTCTACCGTGGCTGGGCTCGAACCCTGACCATAATTTGCTTCTGACACCATGAGTCAGCTGGATTATACCACGACCCCACAACACTACTACGTAGAGCAAGTGAAGGTAAAGGGAGACACATTCTAGTAATCCAGGAATTCCAGTTGAGTTAAATGGTACTAGTTAAATATCCCAAATGTGCAATATTAAACTTGATCCTCGTGAAATCTGATTTCTTTGTTTTAAATTGCAAATAGAGAATCCATGTTATTCATACAATGAAATATAACAAGATTCTTACTCGGGATCTGAAACCAAACATCCTATGACACCATCAAAACCAAGATTCCATGCAGCAAGTGCACCAGCAGCCATAGTATTGACATTGTTTGGGGCAAGAGGACACAACCCACGCACAGGACCTTAAAAATGAAATGTTCAATAAGATGTTGAACATTGCTGATTTATTACAGTACACTCTTCCAATGCTAATTAATGAGTAGCCAGAGTATACTCTTTAGAATGAAAGCACTCTTCATTTTGTGCAGACCAGCCAGGATTTGAGCTACATATACAGCTTAAGGTTGCTACTGTACATCCTTGAATAAGCCCCCACCTCCAAGTAACCCCCCTTGAAAAAGCCCCTACCTAAAAATTCGTTTTTGCAAATAATCCCTCCCCTCGAATAAGCCCCTATGAGGAATTATTTGAAGGCCTTATGAATTCGTTTTTGACAATAAGGCATCTTTCGACTAATTAAAACACTGAGAAAGCGAGTGCTAACAGGTTTAACTATCAATTCAACCGATACTGTAATCAGCCATTGGCTGTTGGCCAGCAGCTGATGTTGAATACAGATAAGTTAACTTTATTTCTTTGCTATTCTGTCGAAAACCCACTGGAACTATGGAACTTTAAAATAAGCCCTCCCCTCAAATAAGCTCCCCTTGAATAAGTCTCCATGAAAACTTTGTTTTTGGAACTTTGATTTACGGTATACAGCTTATGGTTGCTTATCTTTTCAGGTGTATATGCAGAAGAATGGTCAGGGTACTCATTCACAAACATGAGAAGCAGCTGGGGTAGCTTTCACTTTCCAAATCAGATTCGAACACCATGAAAACTCAGCCATGTCACCTGATTCAGTTAATTCACAGAGCTGAATTTTTCATTTGTACATCCCAAAGCTATGTGTTTATTGGTCTCTTTCTCTTGGCCATATAATCGTGACAGGTAGAAGAAAGAATAAACAGTTTTATTACAGAAAATGATGCGTTCCTTACCATCATACAACACTACAGCTTCTTTCGTTACTTGATTGTTCTTTTCAATTAGATCTCCACACAATTTGAAAGCACTAGGGTGCTTCTTCATTGTAATTTTCAATCCCTAAAATGAGAAAAATGGAAATCAGACCTTCACCAGGACACATCCACAGGTTTTGCTTTTTCTATTTGTCTTATTGCATCAAAAACAACAGATATGGATTTGAAAATAACTGAACAAGGTAGCAGATGCAGAGCAATTGGTATATAAAATAAAAAAGGAATGCCCTTGCACTCATTTCCGTCGTTAATTCTTTATTCTGCAATTCCTTTTCCTGATTCCTTTCCGCGATTCCCCATTCTCCCTTTTAGTAATAGCCGCTCATTACCAAATGGTTGGTTCTCACGATGACCAATTACGACAACTTCAAGTTTACCTCCAGATATTTGCGGCTTATCTTTTGTTACACATTTGGGAGAAAAAAGTGTCTGTGTGTCTATGGATGGATGGATAGATACATACATACATACATGCGTTCCACAAACACCCTTTCACTATGTCTTTAACATAAAAAAAATTAAATAGGAAATCAAAGCTCTAGATATGAAGATTTTTGGCCATAATTTAAATGACTGAACAGAAGCTGAATCACCTTTAATGTGCCTCTGTCTGCCATTTTCTTTATATCTTCTCCACCCCAGAAAGCACCAGTTGGAACATAAAGACCATGCTGTCCCTCATTTGCTTTGGCCCTTAGTCTTTTTTCTATATCACCTTGTGCTAAAGCTGTTGGTGAACCAATCTAAAAAGAAATGAATCATGATGGTTTCTTCTAACGGACCGTGTCCATCGAGTGTCTAAGCTTTAGGTGACAATTAGAAACCATGAATATTAGACGTTTGTCTATAATCATCCTAACGCTTTAACTAATTTGAACATTCTACAAGTAATTCTACAAATCATCTAGATCTCTAAGGTTTAAAATGAATGTAATTATTTTAGATGTTACTTGTTTTCTGTCATGTGCCTTATTAGACTTTCTGATAATCTAATTAGATCAGAAAAACTTTGTAAAATACTAGTATTCAATACCTTCTGAAACTAACAAATATAGAACGAACTTGAGATGAAAAAGACTTACTAAATAATCAGCTATTTCTAAAAATTTCTCTCCATATGTCTTTGTTATATCAGGATGTGCAACTTCTATTATCAAGTCAGGTGACCTGGAAGAGAAGATATTTTATTTGTACAGAGGGGTATCCAGAAAGTCCAACACTGGTACACAAAAAATATTTGACTAACATAAATTTAAGGTTGTGGCATTTAGAAAAATTCAAGAAATATCCACAACAATTTTCATCAGATTAAGGTAATATACAAATCAACCTTTCTTTGCATTTTTGGGGTATCTGCCCCAAAATTCTGCAATCTGATTTGATTCACCAATTTTTTGCATGACTGACCAATATTTCATACACAATGGAATCTTTGTGCACTGTGCAATGAAGGCTTTTGTTTTGCAAACAATAGGGGTACTGTTTTCCATTGTTTAAGCCAAAATCGAGTTTCCAACCACACATCATTGCATTGGGTGATCATAGTGAAAAGGGAATTTTTAGTTACCTGTCTCTGATATTTTCCAAATCATTAAGAATTGCTGAATCTGGTATGGAACCTTTCAATTTATCAACCGTGCGATTCCATACAAACGCAAGTTCAAGTCTGGGGTCTTCTAGTATCTTACCAACAAGAAATTCACCTTGAAAAAAAAGCAAATAATGTAATAATTAATAAAAGAGTACAAGTGCTAGGACAGCGAAAATTTGCACTTAGACTAAATTTTGGATGCTTTATACGAGTTTTGAATAAAAACTTGATATATTTTGATTCGGAGAAAATAAAATTCAACCAAATCGCCCTATCTATGGAATTATATATGTATCTAGGCTAGCCGTAAGTAAGCCGCTAGGCTAGAGTCGAGCGGCAAGCCTGTTTGCTTTGGATTTCTTGTTGATAATCTAGCAATCAGATCAAAAGAGAGAATCATCTATTATGCAGTCGGAGAGTATTATGTACAAGAAACTAAAAATTAACACTTAAAGTTCAGCAATGTCTTGAATTTTTACCTAGATGGCCATAACCGACGACACCAATTCTCCTTCGATTTGCCGCCATTTGTTTTGACTGAACAATGGCTAGGCCAATTTGATCTCGACTTGAAGACGAGAATGCGAAAAAACAATTTCATCAATAATCATAATCATAATTTTCGAATGTTTTGACGCTATTTGACAGAAGGAGAAGGGCGACAAGCTGAAATTACCCGGGGACCAAATAGGATGACCAAAACCAAAAATTCAGCTTTTATATCTCCGACAAATCTCACAAAGTGTGAATCGTTTTAAACTGTTCTTAGAATTGGTTTCAATAGCAAGTGTTTCGGTATGGACATCAATTATAGATTTCTGTGGTGTAGATTTAGCCGACAATTCTTTTATTGTCTGAAAATTTTATCGACTTATTGCGGGTTCTGTTGCTTTATATCGCTGTTTAGAAGATTGAATAGTATTCTCTTTGTTTGTCGGTGTGTTCTGCAACAGTTGTGCTATCAAACGGGTTACTGTATTGTCAATGAGATTCTGTAACCAAGGGCTTGATTAAACTATTTTGCTAACTGTTTACTTTTAGAAGTTTAACTTTGTTATTATACTGGAAAAAGCAACAGGTTCTGTTGTCCCGAAGACTTTAATTCTACTGTTCACTACAAGAAAGATTTCAACAGTGGTAACATGGCATTTGTAAAGATAAAGTATGGAAGTAAGTAGTGAAAGATCGTTAAGTGTCGGGGCCACTTTCAACAAGCTTATGCTTATATCTATACGAGCTTGAACAACCTACCAAGGTCGGTGATAAATGTGTAGCACTCATCTCCAGTCGGCGTTTTATATGAAAGTCAACGGGCACAAAGTGCAAGTCAGCATAAGCTGTAGGTACAGCTCGAGGTATAGCTGTAAGGGAGTGGCATTCGTTATTCATTAGCCTGCATAAACAAATACAATGCAGACTCCCACTGCTTCCCTGCCTTCTCGTACTAGGTAACATTCCGTATCTTCAAACAAAGGGTGCTTCTCCAAGGATAATCCTAGCGACAGACAAGGGCAACGAAGGACTATAGTGATACACAGAGAAGAGGAGTTGGCTAAATTGGCGATTTCAAGAGAAAATTTGATTACAATCAGTGATTTGTCCCTCTGTAGACCTAGTTGTTGCAGCCTCTCTCGCCGGAGCCGTTGGAGTCGCTGGAGTCATTGAAACAACGACCCAAATGTCTCTGAAACGGCAGAATCGCTAGGGTAGAGAAAGTTTTCCATCGCAGCGACCAAACTGTTTGCGTCGTTGTGCATATTGTTTCAGGCCTCAATTCAGCGATTGAAGCCTTTGGATCGTTTGCTCCAGCGACTTTAGTCCAGCAACTGCGGCGGCAACCAACTGCAACAGCCTAAGGCCCTGGCAATATGATCAAACATTGATGGTCAAACATTTGAGATTTGCATAACATACCAGCCAAGTTTGACCGTTTTGCAACGTCACAAACATTGCTCGAAAAGCAGAATCTGCTTAGTAATGTTCTCAAAAACGTTTTTGCTTGTCTCAAGCAACCGTGCATTTAACGAAATGTTTTGCAACCGCCAAACAATCAAACATTGGTGGTCAAACACTGGAGATCAAAAAAAGCATTTCAAGCAATGTTTGACTATTCGACACGTCACAAAAAATGTTAGACAAGAATCTGTCTCAAGAAAGATATCTGTAACGAGGAATGTTTTGTAACGTGGCCCGACAGTCCAACATTTGCTTCACAAGTAAATTACAAATGTTTGACCAACAATGTTTGCTCGTTTAACCAGGACAGAATGTGAGCAACAGCAATTTGAGTCCCGAAACACCGACTTGAGTCATCGAGCAAATTATTTTGTTTTCAGATAACCAAGAAGCATTGTTCAATCCAAACTGTAAAACTTTGGTCCTGATTGACAACATCAAGAAAAGATGCAAATGCAGACTAGAAGGTACATCTGGCTTGTTTGTAAGATTCTTTTCTCTGTGATGAGGTGATAACTGTCACAGTTAAAACCCCTTAGTTAATATTGAAACATTATTCTCCGGTCAAACGATCAAACCAGAACTTCTTTTGTCAAGTACAATGTTTGTCCGCTGGATCCCTTTTGGTTACGTCACAAACACATTGTTTAAGAATTTTCAACGCAAAGTTATTTTAGAACTAAGTTGTCTTTGCTTCACAGCGAATGTTTGCAGTAAGGCTGTCCAAAAAATCGAAATATAGTTTTGACGAGCAAATCTTGATCGAGCAAATGTTTGATCTTTTGGAGATAGCCTAACGGAGTAGCATTGCTTGGCAAGGATATCTCAGTTGTTTGATAAACAATGTTTGGTTGTTTGGAGATAGCCTAAAGGAGTAGCATTGCTTGGTAAGGATATCTCAGTTGTTTGACAAACAATGTTTGACCGTTGACAAGGGCTCAAGACACTGACTTACCATCATTCATTCCCTGTGCTGTTTTGTAATCACAATCGTCACAATTTCTCTTCTTCTCTAGCTGTCATAGATCTAAGTGATGAACAGGGAGAAATTAAACATTTACAAGAACACAAAATTGAATATGCTAACTCATATCTGAAGGAAAGAGAAACACTTATACTACTAGAGATTGAAAGTAAGTAAGGTAGCAAACTTAATACTTCGTTCAATTGGGGACAGTTATCGTATAGTTCTTCAATTGACTTTGCTCAATCACAAATCCATAATGTAAGGTACAGTGTCAAGAATAAGGAGACGTGGCAGAAAGAAGAAACGTCGGGACTTTGGAGGACAACATAAACAAGAAAACGGGACGATCGCTTGCACAGACAATGAGATTGACTGATGATTTGTTTACGCATCGTCTGTGGAGCCCTTACGTCTCCGAGCGCCAGCGGGTCATGGGGAAAGATGAAGATGAATCACAAACCCAGAGCATTCTGAAAATCTTCTCCCGTTAGATTTGATATTTACAAAAACAGGCCGGTTTGTGACATTGTTAACGCAAGAAAATGGGTATTTTGGAAGTCACAAAAACCTTTTAACATACTAACTAGGAAGGCATTTTGCCCAACCAGTCCCCCTCCTCTCCTATTGTTTTGCACAATAGTCTTTTGTCCCTATTCTCAAAACAACAATAGAATGCCCAAACAGTAATTGTCCCTTAAAAGAGGCCCATAGAATGTGAAGTTAACTTACTACGATCAGTCGCCCATACCCATATACATATAAACGCACACAACAAGAATCAATAGATACAAACGTAAAAAAAATAAAACAGAATAGCGTGAACGAACCACTGAACATTGTCCTACATGTTGGCCATTTAATCTTTTCCAAATTCAACTCTGTTGTAGCCCATTTTTGCAGTATCTTAATTGAACGAAAAACAATAGAATATCAACAACATTTTTTTTGTTTTTACAGAGAACGAAGATCAAGAAATTAAATATACACCCCTTCTGAACAATGTTAACAAATTGTATCCAGATATAAAAGGTAGGCCTACTAAAGTTGCATGAAATTGAGTTTCAGGCATTCTTACGAAAAAATAAAATTGTCAATATTCCTTCACGTCTTGTCTTGTTTGACCAATGAAACATGAAACTCGAAGTCCTAGGCTAGGGAGAAGGACATTTCCCCCTTCCAAAAGGCTTACAAGATTCCTGTAGAAACAAAAGGATTTCCAAGGGAAGGGTGTATGAGATTCCCTTGCAGTGAATTGCCCCTAGGGCAAGGGCAATGGTTGCAGTAAATGGAAACTTGCCATCGCGTTATTGTATGTCTAATCGTCTTGAGCCATCTTAAAGATAACTTTTTTAATCTCTTTAGACCGACTGGACAGCAACAGAAGTTCTGATAGTCATCTGGATGCATGCAACAATTCTTCAAGGCAATCAGTGAGGTCTGTCAAGCATAAACAGGCGCATCAAAATACCAGTAAAGGAGCATCGACAACCAAGCACAGGAAACAGCAACATGATACACACAGTCATAAAAAAAGCCACAACAAACCACATCACTGATGAAGAAACGGTTACAGAAACGAATAACATCATAACATGACGTTCCATATTGTCGATATCTGATTCATAATGGGTTGAGAAATTGGAGGAGTACGTACCTGCAGAGATTGGACATTTTGTTGTAGATATTTTTCTGTAGCTTGATACATTTTAAAAGGATTTTGTTCTTATTAAGCAACTGGCTATTGAAATTCAGACTTACAGCTGCTTAATCTGTCCCCAATTTCACTCTGAAAAGTTGGCACAAAAAAATAGCTCATCAAACAATAGACTTCTAACTTGTGCGGTATTATGACATATTTCTACATATTTCTGTAGAACCTCAGCCTAGACAGCTAACCGCGTTAACAACGGTTCCTGAATTTTTCATAGCGTCGGTTGCTTAAATTTTTAAAGCCTCGCTTGCTTACCATTTTGTTACTTAAATTGCCATAACATTTGAGTAAGCACAATTGTCCACGTTGAAGTAAGCCAGAGATTTAGGGATAAGAAACAAAGGAAAGGAATTCCCTGAAAAGTTCATAAAAGTTCGATCTCTACTTCAGTCTTGATATTTCAAACGACAGGTTTGCGAGAATACGCATTACTTATTCTTTGGGTAAAAATTCCATTTTTTAGTGCAACTACTAAATAAACTATTGTAGTACTCTTAGGTGCCTAATTGCCGTCCCCCCCCGCTAATTAATTTTTGAAAGTTTTTCCAACCCCCCCGCTCTTATTAGGACCCCCCGCTTATTAAATTTTTCAACTTCGCGTAAGTGACGCGTATTGAAAATTCATATCAGAGTATTCAAAATCACAAAATCAATAGATACCAGTCTTGCATAGACAAAATAAGATAAAAATTGAGTCTGGGGAAGGAGAACAACTATGAACAAAAATCGAACCCCCCCGCTAATTTGGACCCCCCCGGCAATTAATTTTCAACAAAAAATCCAACCCCCCCCCCGCTAATTGGGACCCCCCCGGCAATGAGGCACCTAAGAGTATGTACTTGAAGGTTGAACAAATCCAAGTTTGCAATAGCAAGTAGTATCCGAAAAACGGATTTTTATGGCGAGTTTCAACAATTTCATAAGATATTGTAGCATGCAAGTAAATAAATACTTATTGCCATTGAAGTTCCAATAAATGTCTCATTGTGTTTCTGCAGTCCTGAGCTCTTCTTCGCTATGAGCAAATTGACATTCGCTTGAAGATAGCAAACAGCCTTGTGGATGATTGTAATGGAACCAACATGGCTTGACTTTGTAGCTAGTTCTGGTTTTGTTTCTCCCACCTTTTTTGTTCCGTTGTGGTTGATTGTCAGCTGAGCTTCTGTAGTTCTTGAAGCGGACTTGACCTTGTACAACTAAAAAGGAGC
>JACTAT010000040.1:6686579-6710186 GCA_014526335.1 Chrysaora quinquecirrha
CGCTTTCTGTGTCGAGATTTCTGGCGGGACTCCCAGGGGGCTTGGTGGCCTAGAAAAAGAGAAAATGCAGGTTACTTTAATAATACGTCCATATCAAAAGATTAGGTAATACATAACATCAAGAAAATTTTCATGCCAAGCTCCCTCAGAAGATGGCTATAGAGCTTCGGTACATTGTCGTGAAAAAAACTGTTGCTAGGCCCGTATAACACTGTTGACGGTTATTTTGTTCCACCGTCTAGATACTTTTCTTAGGGAGAGTGTGGCAAAATTTCCCGTCAGGCATCCACTGAAAATCTCTCACTGAAACAGAGCAACTAACTTGCATATAGAATTCTAGAAACCATCGCCCCTTCCGAAAACAAGCACGACTCTATGATGAAAGAAAACAACTAATCTCCAATCAATAAAGAAATCTCCTCTAAAATGCATACTGTAGCATAAATTACAGTGTAGAATGGTTCTGTACAGTCAGCAGAGGTGGATGCTAATTTCATGTAAGGATTCTGGAATCTAGCTGCATGATGGTCAAACATGTTTTGGATACGTAAATAGGGAGTCTTGTCATGGCCCTGGCCAGACGACCAAGCACAAAGATTGGCACATCAAAGATAGGTCCTGAACCTGCGACCTCTGCCATTCTAAACCAATACTTAATAAATTGAACAAATTGACCATTGACGCAGGACTGCCTTCCAAATTCGTCCGTCCCATACTTAATTGTGCAACCTCAAGCTTATATGTTTTGCAACCTATATTCTAAGTTGCCCTGAAGTTTCATATGCTTAAGAGTACCAAACGAAAAACCTCATAGTAAAAGCTTCCTCTATTCTTAACTATATTGTTACTTAATAGTTTGACTTCACTTTACTCGACATATGTTCTTAATAGCTTGCATAAATTCCTTAATGACTAAGTTCTTGGTTTACTGTATCCACAGTTTCCGTTAACGTCTAGTAAGTAGCGTCACTTCATCAAAAAATACTGAATTTATAACCCAAGCTTTTACGAATATAGAAATGCGTAAAAATGGCGCCACAATACGGTTAACTATGTAAGGCCTAAGTGTTTGCAGGACCAAAAGCTCGAATCTTTGCTTAACTGGCCTAAGCAATAAGATATCTTGATTTATGTTAGCTACGGATGTTTACGTTGCAAAACACGATAGTTGGCAGATATTTCTTATGCTGCACGCTCAAAGAATTTCCAGAACCGATTTCTACATACAAAATCCACAACCAAAGCTAAAGTACAGTATTTAAGGCATCTTTCTGCTGTTTACACGAATCTACATTAGTTTTTAATATGACCGTTTCAAACAGCTGTACCTATACACAGCAAAACAATACCTAATTCTTTCATTCGGCAACGGCAATGCTGCATTCTGTCATCTGCATCAACGGTTAAATTACATTCGTGGCTGAAAGGCCCGGCCGAGAATAATGGTTCAGAGAAGTAGGCATATGCATCGACGTTCAGAACAGTTCGAAGATGCATCAAAACAAACAACAGCTTAACAAATAACTATATCCAATACACTATAGCGAGTAGCAGTAGGCATGTAGAACCAAGAAACAGTTAAAAGATACAGAGAACCAAAATGTGTACATGAAAAGCTTTAATCATAGTGACCGTTAACGAACTGTAGTTGCGTAGAGTTCAGAATCGCACTTTTAGATATATCTTCACAACATGTTTAGACTTTGAAACTACAGGAAAGGGAACAACTGCTACCTTTAATTTCACAAAGACACACAATCTGATTTATCAAAATAAACATGAAGTCACTTCTTTACAATTATTAAAGAAAGAGATGCCTCGCTTGCCCTTACGAGCTCAAAGTCCTTTTCAAAGTCTGCTGGCCTTTGAAAAAGCATACTGCTACAAGATAAACCCTGCGAAATGCTACCCAGACCATTGTACAGAAAAATCAATATTGGTAGTTGTTACACTTACATTCTAAACTATTTTTAACGTGATGTCGAGTGATGTTTCCTTGAAATCGTTAACATTGCATTCTTAGCAGAGCTCTACGTATGACAATGTCGAATGGAGTGGGTATTTTAGCAGTTGTTTGCTAAAGTTACTGTATAGTACTGTATGCGAGCATTACCGTATGATACAGAGAGTTTTGGCAGTCAAATGCTAACAGACCTCACAATAATACCATTAACAGCAACTGACATGCAAAATTAGAAATAACTTTAAATCATAGTCTGATTAAGAGATCTACGAACATCTAGCTCACTAAAACAAGACTTAATCGTGTAGGCACTGATAGTTTCAAATCAACTTCTCGTCCTTTGCGGGGAAAAGAATTGAGAATTGTAACTCAAATACATCCCTAAAACGAAGGTAATTGCGAGTAACTTATAGAAGAACTTGCTTAGATTTAACTTGGTTTAGTTCAAAGGCCTGAATGCCAAAGTCAAACGACCAAACCCCAAAGCCAATGACCTACTTGGGTTTGTTGATGATACAAATTTCAAACGGCAAATTTGTGAAATTTTGTACCAGAAAAGTTTTGGATGATCCAGATGGAAATGAACCACAGCTTATCATTGCAGTAAAATACTTACTAACAATTAAGGTATTACATTCTTAGAAGACAGACGTTGTACACTGTAGCTAGTAATGAAGGCAGATCTAAAGGTATCAATCGTAGTCCATGTGGATAGATCTTTAAGTGAAGAAAGCTGCAGTCTAAATCAAAATCTAAAGAAGCTGGGAAGGTTTAACCAGGAAAGTCTTGAGCAATCCGTAACAAGCGAATCTAGAGTTAAATACAGAATAGCCATACTTCTGAAAACTAAAAACATCGCATTCTATGCAGACAGCAGTTTAATTCAAAGTTTAAAGCACCAGGGCAGCATTTCTGAAACGTTTTCACAAGGAAATCTTGAACTAACCGTACAGTAAAAGCGAAACTACATAGGCAAATACAGAAGAACCATGCTATGCTGCAAAAAAGCTAAAAGCACCGCAAACGATGCGCGCAAAAGTCCAAAGCAACAGGGCACTTTTTTTCCCTTAGATTTTGTCAGTAAAATCTTGGAACACTGATGAAGAACCAACATTGCGGAACACTTTAAGATAATGGCCTTTAACTAAAATCACATTCTAAGAGGCTAGAAACTTAAGGGACACAAGCAAAAAAACTGATGGAAAAATCAAATGACAAGGCACTTCTCCGTGAAGTTCTTGCCAGGAAAATCTCGGACAATCGATACAGAAGCAAGAAACACTTGAAGAATAATACTGTCTAAAAAATCTAGAGAGTCGCATCTCAAATTGCTAGAAGCTTTAGTAATGCAGGCAAAAAATCTAAGGCAGCAGTGCGATCTTTCCACACAACAACCAAGCACTAGATAGTAGTTATAAATGAAAAGCTGCTCAAAGAACCAAAGTCCTGAGAGAAATGATAATTGTTTTAGTACTGTGGTAGCTATTAAATGTACACACATGATCTAGGGGTATTAGAAGGCTTGTGAAGTAGAAATATACAATGTATATGCAGCTGGATTCACTGTATGCAGCGATTGTTGAGAGTACATAAAGGGGACTGGAAAGTCTGTACATGTACGTTCAGAGTGCTACAAATCTCCCAAGACAGAGTTTTTGGCCGTAGGAAAAACAGGCATTGTCAGTGGAACAAACAGAATCACCACCAAATGCCAAAGATATATTGATTCGCTCCAAGTATAAGAAAGATGCAGGAATTCAGAATAGTAATAAGCAATGGGAATCGTTTGGTTGGTTTAGGACAGAACACAACTTTGGAAAAACAAATAAAATGTCTGCCACAGTGTGAACATGAACAGAGGGACACATTTGTAAATTTCTGATATTCTACCATATCTATACCTATAGTTGTGATAACTTCTTATACGAGCTTTAGCAGGTGTACTGGATACATATTATGGTATTAAAAGTGCCGTTTTAGGCATTAAAACCACTCGAGATAAGACAAAACAAACATGCAACAGACATGTCTAAAAGGAATACAGTAGCAATCATAAGTGAATTTATAGCAAAGAAACAAGCCTACCTCTTTCGTTGTTGAATAAATTACTATTTCTAGTAATCGTCTTTGCATATGCACATGAGTTTCTTTGCTCCATAAGTTCATCATCTTCGTTACTATCAATATCTGTTTCATAATATTGCAATGCACAAGGCGGAAAGTACTTGTCACCACCATTTTCAGGGATATCATTCCTCGTCGTTATTTCACTTGACAATGATTTATAGTCATATTCGTTGTAATAGCTTTGAGAATACTGTGAATTTATATTGCTATAACCATTATAGGGTCTTGCATATGCCAAGTTATAGCCTTTGTCTTGTTGATTAATAGTATCGAGTTGTTGAGATCGTGGCTCGTAAGGTCCTCGCTGGTCTCGACTGTAATATGGTGCCTCTGTATAACTTGGATAAGAATCTGTGTAGTTATAACCATTATTACTGTACAAAGCTGGCCTGCTATCGTTGAAGCTGCTGTTATATGAAGAATAGTTATTATAACTTTGGTACGCTCTTTGATCGTGTACGCCTGAGTAGTACATGTTTAAATGGCTTACATGGACACATCAACTGTTAAGAGACGAGCTGAGTTATGTTTTATGTACTGTGCGCGCACACAAGTAATGCCCGCTGACAGGCTCGTCGGTTGAATACAATGTCAATTTTCAAGTAGGGTACCATTTTACAGTTAATTATAGCACGGTGTCTGTCAGCTTTGGAACGACCATTCTGCCAGACGCTGGACGGAAGAACAGGAAACGACGAGCGTCGCTTAATTGGCTGCAGCAATGAAGCACCTCGAAGACTTTCAGGAATAATTAAGGTAACAGATCTGTAGGGGTTCTTGGAAGTTTCTCCTGGAATTTTTTAAATTTATTCGAAAACTCCGCTTTTCTAAGTAGTAGCATGAAATCATATTGTTGATGGGCATCAAAGTTACAATAAAATGCACTAATTTCGCTCTAGAAATCTTTGAAAAACTTTTGAGGTACTCCAGACAAATTACATAGGAAATAATTCCAGATTTTTCAGTTGAACTCTGAAAAATATGCATTTAGAAATTCCAGTCTTATAAAGCACAGGCATCGAAAGTGTTAGAATGGTATTACAAATAAAATACCTTGCCTTTCTCTTCAAATTTTGAATTTTTTTAAGTGTTATGTATGGGGAGGTTATATGAATCCACTGATTTTTCATTTAATTCTTTGAAAAAGGCATCTTAAAACTCAACTCTAGGTAATGCCATTGCGTCTCAAGGTATTGAAGGTATTATAGAGGCATTACAAAAAGATACCTTGCTTTTTCTCTTTGAATCTTTGAAAATTTTAAGGTAATATGGCGAGATCATGCAGGTATAATTTCCAGATATTTTTATTCAAGTACATTTGAAAATTTTTAAAAATTTAATTCATTTAGGTAGTGGCACTGCGTTTCATGCCAAAAGTGGAATTATAGTGGAAATTACTTTAAGTAAATGATTTGCTTAATCTTTGCACATTACAGAGACTTTTTTTAGGTAAAATTGGGGTAAATTCCATGATTCTTTGAAAAAAAACACCCAAAATTTCTCGTGTAGGTAATGGTATAGAATTTCACGGCATCAAAGGCACACTAGAGGCATCACAGGCACACTAAGGCATTAAAAGCATCGTATATTATTTCAGGGGAAGTTACGTTCAAATCACAGACAGACAACTCTAGATGACTCTGGGAGGTGACTTCATGGGAGGCAAATGGGAAGGAAGCTCAAAAACAGATGGTAGGAACGTAATATTTCGAGTCAGTTTTTCTTCTCCAATAATCTGAGATTAAAAAAGTCTTACCTCCTCATCATCAAACTCTAAACATAACCACGTCTTCAAATCTCTAAATGACTTACAAGCCTGGGACATTTGATAGAGCCTACCTGCAAAAATGGACAAAGTATACCAGACTATGTTATGGTTCATTCATTCTAATAATTGATTCTTTTTAAACCATACATAAAACCAAAGAAAACAATTAAAATCAAAGACGTAGAACTGAAAACTAACAATTTTCTACAAAATTAAACAGCAAATGTTCAAAGTTTCTTACGTTACTGTTTAGCAAAATTAAGAGTATAGAAGCATCAACAAACAAACTTGGCTTTTATGTATGAAATGCATTTTTTGTAGCTTTAGTATATAAATAAGGGGAATATAAGTTACAATTCTATATTATGATATGTCGTTTTATAGCTTCAGTAAATACGTTTGAACATACCAAAAACTCCTTATATTTTCCAAGCAATGATCTTGCTTAATTTTTTCTCACATTCGAGGAGGCCCAGGTTTTTTTTAGTTGGTGATATTGGGTAAAGGCAGGGGCAAAGGCAATGAAGAAAGGGTCTGTACGAACTCGTTTTAAAGGAAATAGAGAAATCGGTATAAATGGGTTAGGTATAGTTTGTTTATAGTAGTTGAAGGATTTCGATAATTTGTAAGAATCAGGAAACCAACCAATACCAGGATAGCCTATTCCAAGAAGCCACAGCGCTGCAGTAAAAGGAAAAGGATTGAGGCGAACTTCGGGGAACAATACATGGAAAGGATAAGAGCTGCAGGAAGATCAAGTTTTTATTACTTGGCTTCTTGTGAAATGTATGGGGTACTTCCTTCATGTGTTTATTTAAGAATAAACCAACAAAGCAGGCGAATCGATTCACAATTACTCGCATTTCTTATTTGCCACTAGCTTTTTAAGATTCAGTTAGCTAATTAGCGGCGATTTTCGCCAGTCAATTAGGCAACAGATTTCTATTGGTGGTATCTTGTTGCATTTACCTTACACCACCCAGGCGCTAGGCAAACAGTCGTGTATTGTGTATGGAAAGCAATGCAAGGAATTGCCTGATTCATGCGTCGATCCAAATCACGCTTATTCCAGACGTCTCCAGTGCCAGATGCGTTAATTGCATTGATGCCTTGAAATGCCAGACGGCTGACAAAAGAAAAACCCGCGTCGACGCATCTTTAAGCTGGTAAAGAATTTCAGGGGTGCCCTAAAACAGGGGAGAATCTCTATATATGGAAGGAAAAGGGGCAATGTTTAAAAACACTTTTTCATAAGAACAATTTTATAAGAACACGAGCCTGGATTTCGCTCAGATTTTAAGAACAAAGTAAAAACAAGCTGAGGCTGGCCCTTTCATAAGCTCTTAGAATATCGACTGAATATGAAAGTAAGACATTAAGACTGAATTTAAAAGCAAGCGAACAAAGAAGTAGACAAAAATGCTGCATTTTTACATAAACCTACTACAATTCCAGACATTCACTGAAAAATATTACTGCCTAAGTAACCGAGGAATTCATAACAGATAAAAAGAGTGTATACCTTAGAGTTAAGGCAGTTGAGGAAAAAATAGTAAGAAGAACAGAAGTCCTTAGAGAATCCATGTATCCCCACTACCCAGATATTTAAGAGTGCCTCTACCCCCACCCCCTTCTGCCACCGGGTAGAGATCGACATATAACACTTTTACCAACTTCACTCTTTGCTAACTTACTCCAATCTTACCAAAAGAGTATTCAAAGGAAAGCATCAAAATAGAGGGAATTGTGAACTGAATAAATACCACATTGTGGTATATTGAGGTATCAAAAATGCAATCTACACAGCTCATGCCAGCTTTGAAGCACATTTATTGCGGGGTGGTATTTTGGGAAAAACCATGACACCTAAAATAAACTGACGGATTTTGAAACCAATGAATGACTTTTGGTGTAATGTACCCACCCACAATGGCACCTGATTTCAGTAGTGTACTGAGTGGTCATTCAAACGTTACGAAACATTATTTTCTCAATTTCTATACCGTCTTCAAAACATAACATAACGAGAACAGTGTGCAATGAAATCGAAGATCCCCCCTTAAGGAGTTACGTTACGTCTGAATAACGCAAGATGAATGCAAAGAAAAACATCCAAGATGAAAGAAGAATAACGGAATATCCTTTGAAAAGTTGTAATTAAATTAAAGCAATAAGTTCCAGAATTTTGAGAGAAAATTCACCCCTTGTCTAGCAGCATGTGCATGTATGAACAAACGGAATGCTTTTCCTTCGAACACTTTTCAAACAAAACTTTTTCACTGGAGTTAGGAAGAACAAAACTTCTGCGGGGATGAAGTGTTTTCAAATAATAGGAAAAGTTGAAGAACATCAAAATAATACCCAAAACAAGAGACTTTGCAAATATTGAGAGGGCTACAGCTACCCCCCATTCACCCAGCCCCACAGGCTGTTATGGCCCTGTTTCTAGAAATAATTAACGAAGAAATAAAAACCCAAACTTGGATCGGAAAGGACCAATCAGAAATGTAACCAATCACGAAACAGGGTTGATACGGTGAGATAGCTTGCAGAATTATTTGATAAATCAGAGGAAGATGATCCCTTTCTACCTGAAAGCATTTTTTGCACCGTATACATCCTCGGGGAGCTTATCTAAAAATCTGTCTCAAATAGCAATTCTTTGAAAACTAATTTCTTCAGCAACTAGCAAGGAGTCTCGTGATTACTACACTCTTTTTTTATAAGAACCAGGAAAGTTTAATCGAGGCTGGCTGTTCTTAAATTTTTGCCGTTTTTGAGTCTGAAATGTTCTGAATCTGTTCTTAATTCCTTGGTTACTAAGATATCTATATTTTTCAATAAATGTCTGGGGTGGTACTAGGTTTGTGTGAAAATGCAGCATTCTTGCCGATATCTCTGTTTGCTTCCTTTTTACGTTCAGTCTGACTGTCTTACTTAAATATTTCACGGGTATTCTTAAGTCTTTTGAAAAGCCCAGCCTCAGCTTGTTCTTAATTTGTTCTAAAAATCTGGGCAAAATCCAGGCTCGTGTTCTTATAAAATTGTTCTTATAAAAAAAGATTGTACCATCAAGAGCTTGCACATACACGAAAATGGTATCTGGGTCCAGGGCAGCCAAATCCCAAGGGGGCACTTATTCGAGGGAGGGCGCTTATAAGGGAAAATACAGTATCCGTCATTCGATTTTGAAGTTGTCAAAAAGCAGAACATTACCCATACAACCAGATAACAATATTGCAAAAATGACCAAATTATAATAAAATTGGTCTTCAACCATCCTGCTCTAATCTTTTTTAAGCTCGATATGAGAATCTGAGGTTGACAGCTAATTTTTTTATGATGGAGAGAGAACCCGAGAGGACAAGAAAAAATCATAATCCTTGGAAGAAATTGGATGGATTTGTTAATAACAGTTTAGGCAGACATGTTACAATAGATCGATAGCAAGTGAGTGATGCAGTGTTGGTATTGTCAAAGCTTAGACTAACATGGGTGGAGCTGTTCATAGTATCAGCCGCAAAAAAGCTCATACGAGCTAAAGTCTGTGTTCTGCTCTAATAATAAATCTGGCATGGATAGGAGTATCATTTCATCGTCTGTTGACAAATTGAATAGGATCAAATCAATATACGAGAAAACTTCCATATATATAAAAAATGCAATATTGAAAAGAAAAGGTTAAAAGGAGTTAGTATGCTTGTGATAGGAGATAAAATCCAAGCAAAAGTCGACTTAATTTGAAATTAAGGCAGGTATCCCCCCCCTACCCACCAAAAAGAAGGAGTTTTGGCCCATCAGATCCTTTTTTCCTCTGTTGTTGTATAAACAGGGGCCCGAGGGGCAGCACAGCCCCCAGGGTAATTTATGTTATCGTACCTGGCCCTAACGATGTTCCTGGGGGAAGCTTCAAACGGAATTCCGATTTTTGCGAGCCCCGTCAGAGACTGGGCCCTGAACTTTTTACCCCGCTGGACCCCCTCTCTACGGTAATATGTATACTGCTGGTATTACTACAAATAGAGAACGCCCGCTTCCAAACTAGGTCACATAAGGGTAATTAGCCATTAGTTTTTGGGAAACAAGTGTGATTGAAACTGTAGCTATGCCGAAAATTAAAGGAAGGAACGAAATCTTAGGTCCCTTACAAAGCGGCCATAATCACGCAGAGTTTAGAGAACAGATATAAGTTCATGCTCAATCTTGCTTAACCAAAGAAATTGACATTTCAGGTTTGGTTGTTAATCTTCCTGTCTGGATTTAAGCCCGAACTTCATTTCAAAATCGTAAATGAACTTAGAAAAACCATTGAAAACCAAAGGATCAGGCCTGCCTTAAAATCCCAATTTGCTCCTATAGTTAAAACATGAAAATGGTCAAAGCAAATGATAAAGTAGTCAATTATCCAAAAGATTGATATTGATATTAAGACTTATATATGTAATTATTTGATCAAATGTTACATTGCCTTAGAGAGGGAGGGGATCTATGTTTGTTAATTTTCCTAAAAAAATGCACACTTTTTTTTAATACAGAAAGCGACTTGACTTTTGTCCAGCCCTCAAAGTTGCGTAAAAATTTAGACATTTCAGCCTTCAAAGTTGCTTAAACGTTGCTTAACATTTTTTGTACCAAATAACCACCCCTGGCTTCACGGGTCAAAATCGTCATCTGTTTTGGGCCTACAACACGACTTTTGGGAGACAGTAATTGGAAAAACGTTAGCTAACGAACTTCAACATGCAAAACATAAGAACGAAGAACAATTTCCTAACACAAGAAAGAGAATAAGCTTGGTTGTTTGACTTCTTAGTTGCTTACAGTAATTAAATTGAGCCCTGAAGTTGCTTAATGTTTAAGTCAGTTCAGCCCTAGTTGCTTATTGAGCGGTTGCTTATTAAAAAAAGTGTATACACATAACTCAGAGAATGAATAGAAAAGATGTCTAAATAAGCGAAATTGGTATAAGGTGAAGCAACACCCGATTTTGTGACTTATCGCTTAATAATGAAAGAAAATGATATGATTATGGACTGAGCAGATCACAGCAGATTTCAACTTTTCGTATGTGTCACGTAACGTGTTTGTTAAAGGAGTAGTATCAGTCAGACATGATTAGAGGGGATAAAAAACAATTATAACAGGGATACTGTAACTGAAGGGTATGTATAAAACTTTAATCCAAAAAACGTGAATCAGGGCTATAGGGGCTATTGTTCTTTGGCACCACAGCCCCCAATGTTGGACCTTAAAATGGATTCGAAGAGAACATAGACAAAATGAAAAGAGCAGAAAGATAGACGAATGAGTACAAAAAACCTTGTCCTAAGCTGGGATTTGGGTCATTTTTTTCTAAGACTTCTGAAACTAGTTGAGTTGTGTTTAAAGCCATTTTGTAGGCGTAGCACTAGTCTGTAACATATTTAAAGGTTTTTTCAGGACGAGTTGATAAGTTGGCGAAAATCAGTCCAAAAATTAGAAACATACTTGCAGAAAAAAATAGACGTCTAAGAGAACCGAATATAATTGCTGGAAATTCCTTATTCTCGATCATGAAGAGAGCAGGTAGAAGGTATGGAGGAACAATGTCAGGCCAAGCACAACCCTTAGGCCCCGGCCAAAAGATCAAGCATTGTCAAACATTAGAGGTTTGCTTGTCAAGCAAAATGTTTTACAGTTTGGCGATGTGGCAAAGCATTGCTCGTCAAACATTTTTTGTTTGCATCAAGCAAACATATTTGTGAAATCCTTCAAAAACATCGCCAAGCCAATTTTGTTCCTCAATCAATGTTTTGTGACGTATCAAACAATGTTAAACGTTGCTTGCAAATTAAAAAGATAAGCAAATTTCAAATGTTTGATCGTTTGGTCAGGGTTTTAGATTAATGATACCAGCGCACTGTATGCTCGCTCTGAAGCGAGTATATGCTCTTAGATCTTCACAATGTTTGTGACGTGTCCAAACGTTGAACAAATTCAAAACATTGCTTGATAAGCAAATTTCAAATGTTTGATCGTTTGGTCAGGGTTTTAGATTAATGATACCAGCGCACTGTATGCTCGCTTTGAAGCCAGTATATGCTCTTAGATCTTCACAATGTTTGTGACGTGTCCAAACGTTGAACAAATTCAAAACATTGCTTGATAAGCAAATTTCAAATGTTTTTGATCGTTTTGCCAGGGTTTTAGATCAATGATACCAGCACCATGCATGCTTGGTTCAGAAACGAGTATATTCTCTTAGATCTTCACAATGTTTGTGACGTGTCCAAACGTTGTTCAAATTCAAAACATTGCTTGATAAGCAAATTTCAAATGTTTAATCGTTTGGCCAGGGCTTTAGATAGATAATACTAGCGCATTGTATGCTCGTTTCAGATCTCAAGATCATCCCAATGTTTGTGACGTGTCCAAACGTTGAACAAATTCAAAACATTGCTTGATAAGCAAATTTCAAATGTTTGATCTTTTAACAGGGGCTTTAGATCGATAATACTAGCGCACTGTATGCTCGTTTCAGATCTCAAGATCATCCCAATGTTTATGACGTGTCCAAACGTTGTTCAAATTCAAAACATTGCTTGATAAGCAAATTTCAAATGTTTGATCGTTTGGCCAGGGCTTTAGATAGATAATACTAGCGCATTATATGCTCGTTTCAGATCTCAAGATCATCCCAATGTCTGTGACGTGTCCAAACGTTGAACAAATTCAAAACATTGCTTGATAAGCAAATTTCAAATGTTTGATCTTTTAACAGGGGCTTTAGATCGATAATACTAGCGCATTGCATGCTCGTTTCAAAAGAGAATTCACTCTCAAGATCATCCCAGTGTTTGTGGCGTGTCTAAACGTTGAAAAATTCAAAACATTGCTTGATCAGCAAATTTCAAATGTTTGATCGTTATGCCAGGGTTTGAGATCAATGATGCCAGCGCATTGCATGCTCGTTTCGGCAGCAAGTATTCTACTCTCACAATTACCATGCACTTAAAAAGCCAAAAACAGATGAAATTTGGTCATATGATACAGCACAGCCTATGTTAATCTCTGAGCAGACTTCCATTTTCAGATCAATAACGAAACAATATGTTGCCATGGTAATGGCCAAGCTAACGACCAGTCATATCGCATGTGTCGCCATCAGTTTTCCGGCTCGGTTTCACGGTTTAACAAGGTCAGTTTAAGCAAAGTTTTCTTTTAATATGATAAGTAAAAATGACATTGATTCTTACTTAAGAAGTGATGAAAGTTGAGAGCTATAGCTTTACTGCAAACAGAGGACTGAGAACCTAATGTTTTCACGTTAGCGAAGGTTGGACACTTTTCTGGACTCTAATGTCGGCTCTTATGAAGTACTCCCAGTTCTGCAACCAATTGTTCCTCTTACATTCAGGAACTTACATTCAGTATGCACGGTTGAAGGCTAACTAGGTACTTTAGCAGCTGCCTTACGACCCTTGTACAGCTATAACGTATTTCCTTGAATAAGCGCATTTTTTATTGGGCTGCCCGTCAGGTAGATCCCATAGACCCTCCTTTGATAGTGTAAGCTCTTGGTGAGGGATATCGAGAGATACTGGAAGACTTATTTTTCGTCAAAACGTTAGTTTTCATAAAGTGTAAAATAGTCGCTCCTCTTTGAGACCGATTTTTAAAAAAGCGTCCCGGGCGATTAATCGAGGTAATACGATACGTGATCTTGATAGGCGGCTTAGCTGAGGCTGAAAAAATCTAAATCTAAAGAGCTGTACGAAAGCAAAACTCACCATTCATCTTCATCTCTGTTCTTTTAAGAATACAGTACATCTACATAGATCTACATAGATCTACATCTCTATGCACTGTAGCTAACAATGACCGTCACAGCATAGCCAAAGGGATACCATACAAACAGCAAATACATACTGAAAATGAGAAAAAAATAAAAGGTGATAGTGTTTCTGAAAGGAAAATGATAAGCAACAGGTAAACCAATAAATTAGCAAGACAATAAATTCATTCACTGTTTTGAAACTTATGGATAACTTATTCTAGCTACTGATATCGTTTCGTGTTCATTATCATCAAGGTAAATATCATGAGCATCAATAATGATTCGTTGCAGTGATGACAATGATAGTGATGATGATCATAACGGTATTATTATTATTGCGATAATCATCATCATCATCATCATCATCATCATCATCATCATATAAATCATTATTATTATCATCATCATCATCATTATCATCATCATCTTCATCATTATCATCATCATCATCATCGTCATCACCATCATCATTATCAACATCATTGTCATCATCATCATCATCATCATCCTCAACAATATCATCACCATCATCATCATTATCATCATCATCATGTAGGCCTAAATTACCTGTAATTTAGCTATACCTGTGTAAATGGCCTATGTAAAATAAATTAATGATGAAGATGATCATCATCATCACCCTCAATATTATCATCACCATCAGCATCATGATTACTGGACTTGCTTACAAGTCTCTCTCGCTATGTCCCTCCTCCCTAGTTCCTCCTCCGCGATAGAGACTTCTAAGCAAGTCCACATGATTACCCTAGGGAGACGAGTTTTTTATTTTCAAAAAAGGATCGTGTGATATACCATAGATCGGGGCTGTTGTTTCGTCACACGTTGTGCCACAGTTATAGGTTTCGCCCAGTACGAAAGCATGCTTCTCTCGATCTGATAACGAGGTTAATACTGAAAATGCATCCCGGCAAAAATCCCCCAACACAAGTGTAATACAGAAAAGATAAGAAAATCAAACACTACATCAATCAAAGGGTAACGGACGCTTTGGCAGCCCCACAATAACACCGGGGAGTTAAATTTAATGGGGTAAAAACAGCGATACAGATGGTTGGCGCGTGTCTGCTGTTGGTATAATACTTGGTATTATAAATCCACTTTGTCTACAATAGTGCAAAGTAGGTGAGAATCAAATTAAATTTCATCTGTGGTAAAAGTGATGAAGGATGCGCAGACAAATTTCATTTTTATTGTCTGCTGCTGATGCCGCGGAGCATTGATTAAACGCATCTTTCAACAGGCATGGATTTCCAGGCATCTCTACTGCTTGCTGTGGTCTTTTCTATAACGCTCTCTAACGCAGTAAGTCTGTTCCTTATCAGTCTAAGGGCCTGTTTACATGGAGGCGGGCCAGCCCAGTTAGCCGAGCTAGCTCGGTTAGGCGAGATCCTTTTTCAGAGCGTTTACATGGATAAATTTTCCAGCCCGGTTAGCCGAGCTAGCCTTGCTTATTAACACTTTTCCATTCTTTCCTGCCAGAATTTCACAAATTGATAAAAACAAAAGATTATTTTGTTCCCGCAGATCTCGACCAGGTGATATCCGCGTCCTTTGATCACGGATCTCGCCTCACCGGGCTGGGTGATTGTTCGTGTTAGGCGAGCCAGCTCGCCTAATCGGGCTGGCCCGCTCCATGTTAACAGGCCCTAAGGGCGTGTACTTCTAAACCGATTCTTTTTTCCATAGCCTTCTTTTTTGGGGAATGTGTGTTTTTCAAAGCCATTCTTCTGAAAAAGGCAGGTTTTGCAGCTCTTCAAAACCTTCTGCTATCAAAAGTAGACGGCTTCCGAGAATTTCGAGATATCCACGGTTTCAAATTCGAACATGGCTGCAATTTTGTCAGTTGCCAGGATATTATTCACGAATGGGCCTGGTGACAAGGCAAGCAAGACTTTTCGCGCCAAAAGATTCAGATTTCCAAAATTCGTGTTTCTTGAAAATCATGGATTCTGTTTTTGGTAGCATCCTGTTTTCGAAATTCTTAAGGTTTTCCAGGTTTAGAAGAACGCGCCCTTAAAAAAACACGTAAATTTGATGTGAAAAGGGTTTCCGACAGAAGGTACAATTTCCACATAAAACCGGCCCCCTGTTCCCTTTATCTACGCCACTGTACCTCTATGTGGCTCTAAATTCTAACTCTGTGAACATAGAGGCTAAGGATCATGAAGAAAAGTTTCGTAGAGAGAAGAACTGGAAAGACACTTGGCAAATCAAATCGAATCAAGTCAAGTCAGATCAAAGCAAATCAGAAAGAAATCTAGGCAAACCAAAGCAAAATCGAAACAAATCAAGTCAAAGCAAAATCAAAACAAGTCAAATCAAATCAAACCGGATCAAATCAAATCAAATCAAATCAAATCAAATCAAATCAAATCAAATCAAATCAAACCAGATCAAATCAAATCAAATCAAATCAAATCAAATCGAATAAAACCAGATCAAATCAAATCAAATCAAATCAAATAAAACCAGATCAAATCAAATCAAATCAAATCAAATCAAATCAAATCAAATCAAATCAAATCGAATAAAACCAGATCAAATCAAATCAAATCAAATCGAATAAAACCAGATCAAATCAAATCAAATCAAATCAAATCATATCAAATCAAATCAAATCAAATCAAATCAAATCAAATCAAATCAAACCAGATCAAATCACATCAAATCAAATCAAATCAAATCAAATCAAATCAAATCAAATCAAATCAAATCAAATCAAATCAAATCAAATCAAATCAAACCAAACCAGATCAAATCAAATCAAATCAAATCAAATCACGTGAATGCAAAGAGGTAGCTCAACTGTGGCTTTTAAAAAATTGAAGGACCCCGTCATCCAAATACAACGGACTTAGCATCTCTAACAGCACCAAATTGAATCCAGGAAGCCAAAAACCTATAAATCAGGTTTTGTGGACATTCTTTCTAAGCTCTATATGCATAAATTTCATCCTCATTTATCCAACAAGCAGCGACTCAATCAACAAAAACACTTCATATAAACCAATAACAATTACCTCCCAGAATGATTGACTGCGGGGGAGCACTTTAAACACACGTCCATTGATTCCAATTTTCTTTCTGGCTTCTATTGGAGCCGAACCATGGGACCATCTTCACAGTGTACCTTTAACTAGAATAGAATTAAATTATGATAAGTTGACAAGAATGCAAAACGAAGCCTACCTTATAACCTCTTAATAAAAAAAACAGTTTTCCAAAGGCTTTCATCTCATCAGGGCAACTTTCACAAGATGTGTCGTTTTAAGTCTAAATGGCTACGTTAGCGACTACGTGTGTTTTTGTAACGCAGGGCGGAACTTCATTTGCTCTATTTGTATCACTTTTATGATGATACCATACAGTACAGAAGGAGCATCTACCGTTAACTATAATGCCGTATGAAGGGTTGAATCCGTTCCCACGGTCCATCACACGAAATTCCGGGAATCTTTGTTGATAAGAGATCAGATCCAAACAAACGTCTACAACGATAGAATAGTCTATAGAAAACAAACTTAATGCACTATTTTTGTACTAGATATGTAGCTGGCTACTGGTCATTCGGGAGATTTGGGTAATGATCATCATAATCATCATTCTTACAAAATGCACTACCTATTTATAAGATATGGCAACTGAATTAAAAGAAAATAAAACAAAAATACAAGCAATACAGTATTGAAGCCTTAAAAAGGTACGCAAAACGGTTTGAGATACGCAGGATGGCCAAAACTTTAAATTTAGCGCAATGCTAGCCCTACGCTACACCTCAAGCTTGCCCTAGCATCAACGTTGAACGTAAGGAAGGATTCCCAACAACTGATCACACTTAAAGCGTTTAGTAGATTTCGCCAAATTTCGACCCCGATAACATCACCATCTTCAACGAAAGATAGCAATCTCTAATTTGCGCAACATTTAAAGTGCTATGTATCCACATGGCGGAGAATTCGAAAATGAGAACAATCCAAGATAAGAAAACACTTCAAACGACGAGGAAATTTCGTACGCACATGGCGGAGAATTCGAAAATGAGAACAATCCAAGATAAGAAAACACTTCAAACGACGAGGAAATTTCGCGAGATTTCGCGCAAGATAACATAATTATCATCGTCATCAACACTAGATAACGATGTTTTGTATGCAGAATAATCTTAAAGATAGCACAGTGATCCTGTGTGCTGAACGCACGTGGCTGAATATTCGAAAAATCAATACACAAAAACTGACATAGGTCCTCGGTAATCGTTTGATCGCTGCAGGACACACTGATCTCGGATGATCTCGGAGAGTTTTCTTTCAATTGAAGTCCAAAGTTATCTTGATTTATAGGCTAAGGACAAATCGTGTATCGACGGATGTGTTTTGGAATCAGCGGAGAAGCATTAAAAGTTTGAACAGCTTTAAGAATTTAATCAAGTGCAGCAATAAATCTTGAAGCGAGAGTCTTTCGTGGGCATTAATTAGACTCATCATGGATGTATCAGAAATAAAAGGATTTAGGACGATTCCGCAAGTTGTTTCCGTATGGCGACACTAATCTACAGAGCTTTTAAAAATCAAAGGTTACTGAACAGCGAAAATTCCCAAACATAGTAAGCTTCGTTCATTAGGAAACAACAGCCTTGAATTTGATATTCTCTGCCGAAAGAATAGGACAAATTTCAGCCTGATATCCTGTAGCGGGTCTAAATACGGATTTTTCTTATAAAGAAGAGCTTTATAAGGAAGGTAGCACTCGGATAGGCAAAAACTTAAGGAATCTCAGTACTGGACCCGAGACCTTTACTAAAAAAGTTAAAGTCTTCTTAAGCTGATCCTTTACATGCATAAAAAAGAGCAAGCCAATACTTATTGTTAATGATTTTATATAATATTCATTTCTACTCGTCTTCTGACACCTTTAAGTCCCTATATTTCCTAACCGACTGAGCGACCAGATTGGTCCAAATTGCGGTAACCAGGCCACAAGCAATAAATGGTTTGACGAGCTTTGTTTTGTGATGGGGCAAGACGGTAAAACATATTGCTTGACAAGTAAATTTCAAATATTTGACGTATTTGACAACAATGTTTGACCGTTTGGCCAGGGCCTTAGAATCAGAAAAGGCGTAAAAGGAATCTAGTTGTTTACAGTTCAATACATGAAGGTCTATCATGAATGACTATCGATCTACATAAATCTTTTGGAAAATAATTTTCGATCTAATTTTATTTAGTGTCCTTAAAAGCATACACACACCACACGATCTCTATACATTTATATCGACGCCCTTATTTAGAAGTCCATATGTCTTAACAGAGTTCATTAGTTCAGATGGCATATTGATACTGAAGACCCTAATTCTAGAGTATTGCACTTAACTTAAATTGTTCTTCGTCTTTATTAGCACAAATGCACACCGGGTCCTTTGCCTTGAGCACCTTGAAATAAAGTTCGAAATAATTTACCCAGGTAGTAGTAGTGAACTAAAGGAAGCATTCCTAGTAAAAGGCAGAGGTCACAGGTTCGAAACAGAGAGCATCGGTTCGAGACTTGACGTGGTCGTAAAGGTCACTCCCATTTCTCTAATTAAGTCTTACATTCCTCAACCTGCAATCCCAGAATCTTCTTATATTCATTCAGAATATTCATAAGCTTCCTGTGCCTAAAAGAACAGATGGACGCCTATGGCCGTACAGGGAATCGTGTATAGTCGAGAAGAACAAGTTTGCTTAAAATACGTGTTCAGTGTTTGCAGGGGGTATCAAATTGAATAACCCTTTGCCTCCCTAAACCATCAAATGGTAGACGTCCTTGTAGAAACAGTAAAATCATCATTAATAGACTTTTTGATCGACTTACATAAAGTACTACTCCAAAATGATGCATAAGTTGCTGATCCAGTGACAACTCCGGTAGCAGCAGGGTTAATTCTGACAGTTTTTACTGAAAATTGATTCGGTGGCTCTCCAGGACCAACTACTTCCACTTCAACAATATGGCAGTTCAAGCTGGATGGAAAGAATTATATACATATAGTTAGCACTCAATGGTGGCTGATGAAAGAATCATCAAGCTTTAACAATGAAATGGAAATTTCCTTGTAAAACGAGTTAAGGAGTTATTGAGATATGAAGGCTTCCGTATACGTGAAAATGTACGTGAAAGTGAAGGTGAAATGGTGTTTTTAGAGCCAGTCGCTAGGATCTCAGTAGTAGATTAACTAATCGAGACCTCAACCCTGGCTGTGACGCTACCGTGGTTGGGCTCGAACCCTGATCATACTGAGCTTCTGACACCACGAGTCAGCTGGATTATACCACGACCCCACAACACCATTACGTAGAGCAAGTCAAGGTAAAGGGAGACGCATTCTAGTAATCCAGGAATTTCAGTCGAGTTAAATCGTAGTTAAGTATCTCTAATGTGCAATTTATTAAACTTTCTCATGTGATTTCTTTGCTTTAAGTTGTAAATACAGAAGCCATTTACCATTCATACAATGAAATACAAGAAGATTCTTACTCGGGATCTGAAACCAAACATCCTACTACACCATCGAAACCAAGGTTCCATGCAGCAAGCGCACCAGCAGCCATTGTATTGACATTGTTCGGTGCAAGAGGACAGAGCCCACGCACAGGACCTTAAAATGAAATGTTCAATAAGATGTTCAATAAACTATCAATACGTTCATTACTTTTAGTCTGAATTGACATTGCTGAGTTAAAACAACACACTTTTCCAACGCTTATAAATGAGTATTCAGGGTATTTCTAAGAGTGAAAGCACTCTTCATTTTGTGCAGACCAGCCAGGATTTGAGGTACATATACAGCTTAAGGTTGCTTACTGTACATCCTTGAATAAGCCCCCATCTCCAAATAAGCCGCTGCCGAGAAAACCCCCACCTAAAAAATCGTTTTAGCAAATAAGCCCTCCCCTCGAATAAGCCCATATGGGGAATTATTTGAAGGCCTTGTGAATTCGCTTTGCCTATAAGACATCTTTCAACTAATTAAAACACTGAGAAAGCGAGTGCTGACAGGTTTAACTATCAATTCAACCAATACTGTAACCAGCCATTGCCTGTTGGCCAGCATCTGATGTTGAATACAGATAAGTTATCTTTTTCTCTTTGCTACTCTGTCGAAAACCCACTGGAATTATGGAACTTTAAAATAAGCCCTCCCCTCAAATAAGCTCTCCTTGAATAAGTCCCCATGAAAACTTTGTTTTTGCAAATGAGCCCCCTCGGAGGCTTATTCGAGGATTTATGGTATACAGCTTATGGTTGCTTATCTTTTCAGGCGTATATGGAGCAGAATAGTCAGGGCTCATTCACAATCACAGGGAGCAGCCGAAGTAGCTTTCATCTTCCAAATCATATTCAAATGCCATGAACACTCAGCCATGTCAGAGAGCTGAATTTTTCAGTTGTACATCCGAAAGCTATGTATTCATTGGTTTCTTTCTCTTGGTCATATAATCATTGCAGGTAGAATAAAGATTAAGCAAATTTTTACTAAATGAAATCAATATGTGTTGTTTCTTACCATCATACAAGACAACAGCTTCTTTGGTTACTTGATTGTTCTTTTTAATCAAATCTCCACACAATTTGAAAGCACTAGGGTGCTTCTTCATTGTAATTTTCAATCCCTAAAATAAAAAATAATGGTTGGTATATCATCATAAGCCAATGAAAGACCTTCATCAGGACACAAGCACAGGTTTTGCTTTTTCTTTTCATCTTTTTGCATTAAAAACAAGAGATATGGATTTGAAAATAACTGGACAAGGTAGCAGATGCAAAGAAATTGGTATATAACACAAAAAATGAATGCCCTCGCACTCATTTTCATCATTTTTTCTGTATTCCGCAATTTATGTCCTGATTCCATTCCTTGATTCCGGGTTCCCCCTTTCAGTAATAGCCGCTCATTCTCAAATGGTTGGTTTTCAGGATGACCAATTAAGACAACTTCAAAGTTCACCTCCTGATATTTGTGGCTTATCTATTGTTACACATTTGGGAAAAAAAGCATCTGTGTGTGTGTGTGTGTGTATGGATGGAAACATACATACATACATACATGCATTCCACAAACACCCTCTCACTATGTCTTTCGGACATAAAAAAAATTCAATAGGAATAAAAGCTCTAGATGTGAAGATTTTTGGCCATAATTTAAATGACTGAACAAAAGTTGAATCACTTTTAATGTGCCTCTGTCCGCCATTTTCTTTATATCTTCTCCACCCCAGAAAGCACCAGTTGGAACATATAGGCCATGCTTTCCCTCGTTTGCTTTGGCCCTTAGTCTTTTTTCTACATCACCTTGTGCTAAAGCTGTTGGTGAACCAATCTAAAAAGAAATGAATCATGATGATTTCTTCTTAAGGGCTGTGATGTTACTTAATTTCTGTCCTTCACAGATAAAAAAAACCTTCTAAAATACTAGACTTTTACACACTCAATGGACATTGTCCCATTGAGAAAACAAGTATTCAGTAACTTCTGAATCTAACAAATAAAGAACAAATTTGAGAAGGAAAAGACTTACTAAATAATCAGCTATTTCTAGAAATTGCTCTCCATATCTTTTTGTTATATCAGGATGTGCAACTTCTATTATCAAGTCAGGTGACCTGGATGAGAAAATGATTTATCATTTGTGAATGTGGGCATCAAGGAGGTCCAACAATGGTACACAAAAATAATTGGCAAAGGAAAAAATTCCAGAAATACACACTTTTTTTTATAAGAATACCTTATTTTTTGCCGAGCTTCGATTATTCTTAAGCTTATTCGATTTTGAGCCTGAAAATATTCTTAAATTATTCTTAATCATCAATGCTGTAAATTGGCCTGAAGATCAAGAGAAATAAGTCAAATCTTTGTCATTTGTTATTCTATTAATAAAAAGAGTTACTGTATCAAAGAGTCAGACAGGATGTATGCATTTCAAAACAAATACAGTAGCCTGACAATCACACTTATTGTGCAGTGTAAAAAACGCAGAGAAATAAAAATGAATTTCGTCAAGCTTGAGCCTCAGATTATTCTTAAATAATTCTTAAATTTCAGCAATTTTGAGCCTGAATATTCTTATAGACTGTATTCTTATAAAAAAAGTGTGTATTCATGACATTCCTCATCAGATTCAGGCTGTATACAAAACCAACCTTTCATGGCATTGTTTGGGGGTATCTGCATCTGGCCCAAAGTTGGATATGCCAGTGCATACCTAATGACCAAAATTCACTGAAGGCTATTGTTTTGCAAACAATAAGGGTACCATTGTTTTCTATTGTTTAAGCCAAAATTGCGCTTCCAACATGATCATAGTGAGACGGGACTGTTTAGTTAGTTAGGCCTACCTGTCTCTGATATTTTCCAAATCATTAAGAATTGCTGAATCTGGTATGTATCCTTTCAATTTATCAACTGTGCGATTCCATACAAATGCAAGTTCAAGTCTGGGGTCTTCTAATATCTTCCCAACGAGAAATTCACCTTGGAAAAAAAAACAAATATCAAATATAAATTTAATAATAAAAAAGATTCACCTAAAACTTATCTGATCTGTTTGTTACCTATAGTGTTATATTTTTTATTTGCCATATGGAGTTATATAGATAGGCATATAGGCTATATCCCCAGGTTTTATATAAGCCAAGGCCAAAGCCCGGTGGTAGCCCGTTTTTTTTGGATTTCTTGTTGACAATCTAGCAATCAGATCAATAGAGAGAATAATCTATTATGCAGTCGGAGAGTATTATGTACAAGAAACTAAAAAATAATCACTAAAAGTTCAGCAATGTCTTAAATTTTTACCTAGATGGCCATAACCGACGACACCAATTCTCCTTCGATTTGCCGCCATTTGTTTTGACTGAACATGTGGCTAGGCCAAAT
>JACTAT010000040.1:6710686-6734081 GCA_014526335.1 Chrysaora quinquecirrha
CCTTAAAAATGTACTTAGATAACTTCAGCCTGTAAGGTAATAGTTCGCTTTTTGGTCCTACTTAGCTAAGCTTAGCAAAGTACTGTAGTTGATTAAATGAAGATGTTTTTATCTTTCAGAGCAATTTATCTCAAAATGACGGTGCAGCGTCGCTGAATCGTGGAGATGTAAGTCTTAAATTATGTCTTTTATCTTAGGAATTATCATCTAAAATCTTGCTATCCCCAGGGCTCTTTGACATTGTTATAAAATCGAATGATTAGGCCATGATCATTTATTCTGTAATTTCTAAGGTTAAAAAATTTGAACACTTACAGAGCGAATGATTTATTAACATATAAATGTGCTTGATCGTTGCTCCTTTTGTGAACGATCCTTGATGAAGCAAAAGTATAGAATGGTCAAACTGGCGTGCAGACTACTCTGTTTGATAAACCTATTTCCGTGTCATTTGTTTTAGATTGTTTCTGGCAAAGTCTTGAAAACTAGTTCTACTGGCTTGGACCTTCAGCTGTCGAATGAGCAAGCTGCTTTCTTACCCAAGGAGCATTTTTCAGATTTTAAATGCAACCATGATCCCTTACTCTTCGTGTACCAAACTGGCAGAGAAGTATTCGGAAGCATCGATGACCTTGTTTACCTGGGAGAAAGAAGAAAGCGACACACTGTATCCTTTTATTTGCTTGCTTTTTCTATCTAATAATACAAAATGAATCTTGAATGTCCTGCCGGAGATGTACATCCAAATATTAAGACTGCATGTTGCGAAAGAAATAATTATCAACTTACACCTCTAGAAATGTGTATACTTCTTAACCTTTATTGAAAGTTATCAAAGAAGAAGTTACTCAAGCTATCTGTCGAGACGAATCGCCTTATCACAAAGTTTGAACAAATAAAGGTACATTTTATAAATTATTGATAGTCAGTAGTTACCGTTACCTTCTTTTTCGTCTTGAAGGATGCCTCGTTTATTTATGATGGATATTTCGAATATTGTATTGAATCCTATTTGCCTTATCGTGTTAGCATTTGGCTAAAGGGCTTTCAAAACCATCACCCCCCTCCAAGCACACAAATGTTAATGTATGATGTCTTCTTTTGTTTCATTTCACAGGTTGGAATGCAAGCAATTGGATTTGTGCATAGTATAATGCCTTATGGTGTCTTCATTGAATTCGCTCCTGGCATCATGGGACTCGCTCCTAACTCCGTATGTGTTAACTTTCGTCTAATTTTGCTGTCCCCATGTATATTTTGCTTCCGTTTTACAAACAAAGTTGGGTAGATACGAAAAAATTATTAGATATGATTCGCCCAATCGATCTCAAAACCTGCTCGTGAAGCCACACTATCAGTAGACATGATGTGTATTCACATTATGAGGATGTTGAAGATCGTTTGATCTTTTCTTAGATAAGTAGGAGAATGTTTTTTTTCTCACTTTGGAACATGCAAACAGAAAAGTGCAATTTTTTATTGTCTCGGGTAGATGGTTCCACGTAAATGGACACCTATGTTACAGTAATTGTGTCCCATTTTCTGTTCTCCGCACTTGTATTGGGTCGATTTCATTGCCGTTCTTTTATTTCGATCAATTTTTGTTCTGCTAGCACTTCTTTCTTTCCTAACAAATCTTTATTGCTTTTAATGAGAAACGCATAGGTTCTATAATTGTCATAAAAGTCCATGCTAATATGCTGCATTTTTCTTTCAGAACCTTGCCGATTATTACATTTCTGATGCTTCTTCGCATTTCTGTATGGGACAAACAGTCATTGCAAAGGTATTACTTCAGTTTTGATTCATTGCTTTACCAACAACAGTGAAAAATAGAGCCTTTATGCTTAAAGTCGTAATTTGTTTTTCACTCTAGTAGTTTTGAAATAGCAAAGAAATTTAATCTAAGGCTGATGTTTTTGTAACGGTCCTCCGAATTCCTTGTTCATATTTCAGAGACTTTCAACTCGTCTTAATCTTTCTGAGAGTAGTAGTTGGGTATTTAATTAGCCTGCTCCATGTTTCTTAATGTTAATACTCCCATTTTTCTAAATGAATAAGATTGTCATTATTGTCTGTTTGTTTCAAGGTTGCTGAAATCGATGAAGAACGCAAGAGATTGCTTGTAGCTATAAAACCATCCATGAATGAGATACAGAAATCGGATGAATTAACGTCAAGATTAAGTAGTGAAAGTCTTCTTCGATCATTGCTAGACGAAAGAGAGGATATATTCCTAAAACTCTCTGGTCTTCAAGGTAAGATATTCTCATGCACTTTAGAAATTTTGCGACAATCTTTTGGAGGTCAGTGATGAAGTACTCCATGCTCATATTGAGAATTTCAAACTGTGAAAAATCCTGGACTTCTGAGACCTATTTGAAGAAGCTATTTTCGCTAACAACAGATGTATGCTTAGTTAAAGGTTGTTAACTAAGAATTTTTAGCTAATTTAGTTTAAGTAAGGTCTGCTGGGGAATAAGTGACGCATAAATTGCGTGTAACGTTCAGATTTTAGAGTTTAAAAAGCGGTTTCCAGTGATAAAAATGTTAAATATTGGCTGTTAACGTTTACTATTTACAGAACAGCGTATTTAATCGTCCAGTTTAATCAATTTGTGGCCTATACTTTGAGTCGTGATAAAACGCGGAAACATCTCTATACTGTATGCCGTTAGTTTATTGGTGCTGTTGTTCAAAAAACATTAGCAATGCTGCTTCACTTTTCTGATTGGTGCATTTCGATCCGCCTTTGGGTAAAGATTCCGCCTTAGTCAGTTGTTTCGGTCTGGTACGAACGTTTCTTATCCGACGAAATGTTTCTACTAAAATCGCAATCTAAGCTTTTTCTTTGTCTACGTAGATTTTGAGAATTATGAAGTCTGTAAGCTATTATCAACACTTTACTTGTATAAGAAGTTAGAAAAGCACTGTATATATATCTTATATATACACTGTATATATATCTTATTTGTAGCTTAATAGATGGTTAGTACATATGGAACCCTTGACTCATTAATATCTTCTTTTTACCATTGCAGATGGTTCAATAAAACATCTCTCTGGTCTCATCGGAAAAGTTATCCCAGCTAAGGTTATAATCAATTTTGAGCTGTTGTGTTAAGAGAGAATAAGAAATGACAATTTCATTGAAATCAGGCTTTTTATCAACCTTCTTGATCATTTTGTCTTCCAGTGCACCTTCTCATCTCTATAAGGCTTTTCATCTTTTATTATTTATGTTAGCTATAACTGAAGATCGCATTGCTTGCTTTTCTGGCTATAGGTGATGTCTGTGAAATCTGATGGTGTGAGGCTACAAACAGACGATGGCAGCAATGGTTTTGTACCAAGTAGCTTAAGAAAAGGTATGTTGCTTACTGTGAATTATCATTTAATTGAATTGATACTGTTAAATTTGTCGAGCAGTTATTTGAATTCATTGCTTTGGTTTCCCTGTGATTCAAGTTGGCAAGAGAATCTTATGCAGGATATACAATAGCTGGACTCAGGGAACTATCATAACTCTACAGGAACTATACCATATAATAAATACATTAATACATCGAGTTTCCTGTTATGCAATGCATTTGAATTTTTGCAAGGTATCGACGTGGAAACTGGAGATGTTATGTCATGTTTTGTTGTGGATGTCGACACAAGCAATTGGTTATTCATCGCAAAGTTGTTGTCAGAAGATTCTCTCTCGGATAAGACGAAGAACAGTTTTAAGGTGAGTGGAGATGCCAAATGCTAATATATGAAATGTCGTAAATGTTAGAGTATTATCGTCAAACTAAAATTGGATTGATCAGTCAATTTTGTGTTAAAGACTCTTTTTTGAAGAAATTTAAAGCAACGTTTAAAGAACATTTTTGATGACCTAACCTAGTAGTAAAACATTGTTCCCTCGACAAGCCATTTTATATGTTTGGACGAATAATGTTTGGTCCTTTGATCAGGTTGATAATACATCTTTTATCCTCTTTTCTAGGTGAAGGTCGGACAAGAAGTTGAAACTACAGTCGAATATATTACCAGTGAATATATTGTGACATCATTTCCGTCAAAAGATAAACACGTTATTGGTTATTTGGCAGCAAAAGATGTAAGTTAGAGGAATCAGGGTTTAAAGGTTTTAATCTTTATCTTTCTCTTTAAAACATGGGAGACTTTTACTTAAAGTTTTTTGTGAAATATACAAACTTTCACTCAAGGAAACCAAATTGTAATCTTTTGTAATGTAGGACATGCATCTTATTCATAAATAAACTATGATGTTGTTTTATTTTTTTGCAATAGCATTTAAATGATGTTCGTGATGTATCTAAAAGGTATTTCGTTGGACAAAAAGTGAGAGCAAACATTCACAGGTGAGTAAGAATGCTTGTAGAACCTGCATGTAACATGCTTTTTGCAATTATTTGACTTGACATGATTCAGCCCTACGGTAAAAAAGCATATAAAGTAAGCTAAATTGCTTACCATGAAGTGACAAAGAACAGACCCATTCGCCTAAGTAGTCTGGTTTTCGAATTGGCAATAACATGCTGTTTGCAGTGATTTGATTTGTCGAAGTTGAAACTAGAACGAGCTTAATGTCTCAGCTTCTTACCAAATTGTAACTAATTAAAGCAACTGCCTGCTTGGCTTTTTTTAGTCCTTCTATTGTCACAAAATATCAGAGATATTCAGAGATAGTAATGCGCACTCTCCTAGCGCTGACGAAGCCTAAAAGATTCTTGCTGGAAACATGATATGGATGTGCTATTTTGAGTCCAATGAATCATTTTCTGACATTCTTCAACCTTTCCTGTTAAGCAGAAGCATATCTTATTAAGAGCTTTCATATTGATGCTTTCATATTATTTCACTTTGAATATCTTTCCCAGCAAAACATCTTCGGGTCTGATTCTTTCAAATGAAGATTCGTTTGAAGATGGTAAACCAAGCGTTGGCTCCATGGTCACAGCCATGTAAGTCTATCTTGTATCATTTTTTACCTCTGTTTTGTAAATGGAAATTCCATCGCAAGTCCGCACCCCATAGAGGTCAACTACTTACCATAGGAGTGAGTGTTTTCTTTGGTCTCCCTATCTGGGCTATCCTGCTGTCAAGGTCTTCGTACCATTTAGAGCCTCTAACAGTACTCTCAAAAGCTGTATTTGATGATACCATTCTCAATCACTTGTGCAACATTTACCAACAGCCCTCCCATCATTCATGTATGCTTGATAGTTACTTAATATGACTTTCTGGCATGCTTTGTACAAAGGCAAACAGGATATTCATTCATACATACATACATACATACATACATGCATAAATACCGTTGGCTCTCATGCAGTCAAGGCTCAAATTCTTTCAATTGTTGTATGCCACTGGTGGAAAAATCTATACAAGTGTTTATCATGAAATATATGCACGCAAATATGCATTCATTTATACCTACATACACCTTGTATATCTTTGCATTAAATTACGTACATAACTTTGTATCTTTCAATTTAAAACCTACTAATTATTCTATCATTTCAGAGTGAAGTCAGTCAAAGCATTGCAAGTGAATGTTTCCTTGAAAAACACTAATCTACATGGCAGAATTCATATATCAGGAATCTGGGATGACGCAAAAGAGGTTAGTGGCAATTTGATTTTGTTTGTTCAATATTTTCATTCAGTATTCATTCTGCTCGTAGCTGAGAACTTTTAGTCTGTAGCTCAGTTATTATCAGTTCATTCTTCACGTCTGCAGGGCATGTGTCCGTTTGATGAATTCCGGCCTGGTGAGTCTGTTAGATGCAAACTTATTGCCTTTAGAGATGCAAAGTCTCACAAGTAAGTTATTTTGATATTTGTAAAATTTATTTTTATTCTACAATGTAAGGTTGGCCTAAGATACCGAACGGTATGCTGTTGGGCTCACATGACATGAGCACATATTAATATTCGGGTTTATAAGCTCTTATTAGAGCTAAGTTTGCATTAATTCTGTTCTACTATAGAATATCCTAATTTTTAGTCAGTATTTCTTAGTTGCCGACTGCTAATCGGCGATTTTTTTTGGAACTAATTTATTGCAACTGACCTGTTGGCATAAGCACTCTGGCAACTAGTCGTCACACAGTTCCAGAAAGTTGACCATGTTCTTCTTCTGCGATTAGTTTGCAACTGAGTCCCGTCAGTTGCAGTTGACCTGGCACTCTTGCAGTATCCTGAGAGCTCTGACTAATTGTTTATATGTCGACATAAGTTTGCTGTTATAACTAGTTGACGCAAGTCCAATCGTATCGTAGGTCGACATAAGCCCGTCTTTAGATATCTATATTTAATACTGAATATTTTTACGACTATGTAAAAATATGTATGGTGCTGAAGAAGGCTGAACATAGCCGAAACACAAAAAGTCAAACGGAGGAGAACCTTGGGCTGTATGAATCAGAGAGTTAATCGGCGATTTCATTGAGCTCTATAGCTCAGTGGAAACGTCGTTTGCTCTCTGATCATGCAGTCCAGGTTCGATTCCCATCTATTGTGGTATGCCACTTGTGGAAAAATCTTTAATACTGAATAGGTTTATCTTAAGATATCACACTAAGCTGTTCATCCTGTTGTATCATTTGCAAATATGTTAGAAAGCTTACTAAATTAAGGATGATAAATCTTCTGTTTATCTGTTTTCCAGCTATCTCCCAATTACACACCAGCAGTCGTCAAAAGTTCTTGTTGACTTATCATTAAAGCCAAGTCACATAAACGACAACTCAATTTCAAAAATTCAAGAGCCAAAGCCAATCGGAGAATATAAGAAAGGAGAAACAGTTGTCTGCTTTGTCAAAGGGGTGAGTATATTTCAACTGAAGGTTTGTTAATGGAATGGCACTATAAACTTGCTACCAAGAGCAAGTCTTTTGTTTGCAATGCTTTCACATAAGCAGGTACTGTAAAGAGCTCGTGACAATGACAAGAATGAAACTGTGCTGAAAGTCTGCTTAACAAACCTTGCTGCGAATACTTAAATGCCCTACCAAAACTATCAAACAATGATTGTCAAATATTTAGAAGTTACATGTCAAACGAAATGTTAAGCCGTTTGGCAGCGTTGCAGACATTGTTCGTGGAACAAGTTTTGCTTGCATGAAACACATTTTCACAACCGTTGCTCAGCAAATTCTGTTTATCAAACAATGTTTCGTGACGTAGCCAAGCTCAGTCCATTCAACTTTCATGCACCAAATTTCTTATTAGCTTTCAACACGAAGGGGCAATGTTTTTGTTTTTCTTTTAATATTACTGACAGCTAAAAGATAACAATTTTCTACTTATCACAGGTTTCAGAGAACTTCCTTACTGTAATAGTCTCTGAGAAGGTCTCTGGTAAAGTTTCTCTTTTGAATTCTTCTACGGACAAAAAGGTGAGCTGTAATCTAGTCAATGCTATTCATTTATATAATTTTTGTTTATTTCTCAGAGCCTCTCCCGGTTTTAGCAAACACCAATGACCGAAACGAAAGAATTGATCGATGATAAATACCGCTTTCTTGCGAAGCGAGCTTCTGTTAAATTCATCAGTTTGTATGACTTTGCAGGTTTTACGACACATGACGTCTCATTTCAAGCACGGGACTTCCTATAAAGCCACGATTTTAAATGTTGATTCGAATAACAATTCTCTGGATCTTTCTTTCATCGGTAAGATACTAAGATACTATCTTTATCTTTATCTATCAACATAATCTGTTTATTTGCTACATTACGGCATAAATTTAATTTTGGAAAATATTTGCTTTGAAACATAAGGCCCTGACCAAACGATCAAACATTGTTGATCCAACATTTCAGATTTGCTTGTCAAGCAAAATGTTTGACCGTTTGGCCACGTCCAAAAACATTGCTCAACTAACATTTTTTGTTTGCGTCAAGCAAAAATTTTTTTTGAACTTTTTTAAAAACATCACATCACAAAGTTTGTTACGTTTGCTTGTCAAGCAATGTTTTTGGACGCGGCCAAACGGTCAAACCTTTATTGTACAGCAAATATAAAATGTTACCAATAATGTTTGATCGTTTGGCCAGGGCCTAAGACACTTTGTATTTAAGTCGTGATTTTTCCTTGAAGTACTTTTACACAAACCAACCAATTTTGTTTTTAAAAAGCTACTTCAATTTATATCTGGAATTATTCTTCAATATTTTCCTATTGAAGGAAGTATATATTATCTCACTTGATGCCATATAGGGCATTGTGTTAAACTAGACCACAAACCAAATCTAACTCTGAATACATCAGATTACTATCCAAAAATGTTAATGCACAGACCTTGTGGAATCTAAAAGCAGAAATTATGGACTACAAGTATGATTGGAATGGCTGTACAGCAGTAGTACCATCCCCATCAAGTGTTAAGTTGATAGATTCTTTACCTTTAATTTTTCATGTACAGGTAATCCGAGTGATCAGATCAAGAAAGACGGTGTTGTGTATGGCAAAATCGTCAAAATACTTCCACATACTGGTTTAATGATTGAACTGCCTGGACACAAGTGTGGAATCGCTCACTTGACACAGTTGCATGACGAATACACTGAGAACCCGTTAGAAGAATTTAAGCTGAAAATGATTGTAAGGTAAACAGACTAAAGCTCACATTTTTTTCGTTTTAGTAGGTCTTTTTCAGTTGCATTATTCCTTTTTCGTCCAATTGAAAATTTCCAACACTATCACCATCATGACCAAGATCATGATCGTCATTATGATATTGATAATGATAATGATAATGGTGATGATGATGATGATGATGAAAATGATAATGATGATGATGATGATAATAATGATGATAATGACAATCAAAGTGTAATCATCACTATCATAATTATTATTATCATTATCATGATCAGTGTGATCATGATCATAATCATAATCATGATTATCATCATCTTCGTCATTTTGGTCATCATTTAACCCATAATTTGGCATGTCTATAGGTTTGGTTTATAATATTTACAGGTTTATCTTCGTAATATTTATAGGTGCTGTATTCTCTCAATAAAAGACCAAGATCACATTGATTTATCATTGCGATCTTCAAGGTACCTATATATTTTGTTGCTTCCCAACAGCTTATTGTTATCTTTTTAAGTTGTTAATTTTGTCACGGTTGTATTTGTTTTTGGCTGCCTTCTGTTAACTCCCAATTTACAACTACTTTTCTTTCATTTTACAGGGTATCTCAAGAGCAAAATGAATCTTTAGAAGGTATCGTTTCGAAAATTTTATTACAGAATTAAATTTGATTTATTTAAATTCTTCCAAAGTTTTCTTTTAAGAATGACATATAGATATTGAGCAATATTTAATTTCTGCTTTTTAGTGAAAGATAGATCAATCTTATCTCTTGATGACCTTCACGAGAATGACATTTTAAGAGGCTATGTCAAATCATGTACAAAATGCGGACTTTTTGTTGGGTAAGATAACTTCAGTTGCAAATATTTTCTTTAACTTTGGAGCTTTTAGAGTTGGTTACGCTCTGGTTTATTATGTAAAGATTTCTATCGTATTTATTGCTTTAGGTATCTTTTATGCTAGCCGCACATGGGAGTATTTTGCTTAATATGCGTCTTAGTTAATGTTTCTTGTTCCTCTTGCAGACTTTCTTCAAAGATCGTTGGTCGTGTACAAATAAAGAATTTATCAAAATATTTTTTGAAGAATTGGGAAGACCTCTTTCCCGTTGGGAAATTGGTTAAGGCGAAAATTTTGAGGTAGCTATCTTTGAGTTTATTCTGAAATGCTGTTAATGGTCGATAAAGTTACCACCTATATTAACTTGTGTCAAAATGAATATTTCATACGAGGCTTGTTGACAAAAGGAAGAACTCCAAATGTTTTCATCAAAATAGGATTCTTCTCCATCATAAGAAATTCATACAATTTCCGCGAATTGTGGTATGCTTCAGCACCCGCTAAGACTGTACTTCAGATAATATAACGGATGAGAAAAGAACATAGATTCAAATTTGAATTTTCTCCAAGTAAGTGATTTAAGAGCAAGACTGATTGGTCAGAAAAGTCGAACGTATTGGCTTGATTGACCACCATTCACAGTGCTTGAAGAATCATGTTCTCTAAAGTTAGATTGAAGATAATAAATAGCCTCAAAGGTCATTAACTGTAACTATTGTATTGCTGTGATAACCACTCGTTAAGCATGGCTGATCTTGTAATCATTTATGAAGTTCAAATTGTTGTGCCTTATTTTAGCATTGATCCCAACAACAATCATATTGAACTATCATTGAGAGGACCTGATGTCAAAGACAAAGATCCTGGACCTCCACCACCGAAAAGATCAAGAAAAGAAAGTGACGCAAGTGAACCAAAAGCAAAGCTTAAAAGAAAAAACTTTCAAGAGCTTGAAAGTGGTGAGCCCTTTCTGGAAGTTCTTAAGCAGCTTCTTACTTAATTACAAGAGGCACATAATTAGACTTTTTCTATATAAAAGCTCATTGGTAAAGATATGAAGTTTATATTTCAAAGAAGGTGGCTATTTTTTTTCATTTGATTCATTAACATAATTGTAAAGCTAAATTTCATTCATTCAAGTTTATTCACTTTCGCATCCCCAAACATGTCAAGTCGAGATGGAAGAGCCATTCGCAACATAGCTATATAGCAGATAGATAACTGTGTATAAAGGAATGATCCTGTTTGAACGTTAGCCATGATATGTATCTTGCATACTGCGATTTCGTCTACCCAAGAAAGTATTAATTATGTCCAATGCTGGGAACATGTTGTGAATAACTAGTTGGCTTCTGTCGCTGATAACGGCAATTTCTGTTTATTATAACGGCTAGTACCCTTTCCAAATGATGCCACGATAGCATAAAGAATTAATTTTCTTGCGTATTTCTTGTGTCCAATGAAATATTCGGAGTTTAATTCAGTCCTCAATTCATTTTCTGCAGTTAACGTGCTAACGTTCTTTTTAGATGGTGAAGAAATTGAAAATGTGGGTCAATCTGATGATGAATCTGAATCAGAAGAAGAAATGGTTGATACCTCAAGTAGCTCGGTAAGCTATACATCCACTCTCTTTATTCCTTTATGGTTTTTGTGATTGTGTTATTCTCTATGGGCAGACACAGCTTAGTTATTCCAACAGAAGCCTCTAAGCTATCAGCTAAACTATATGGATTAGCTTCTTGAAATAACATCAATTTAGAGATTCTATATTAGATACTTTGTCCTGGTGCTGTATACTATTACCTTTTTTTACGTTTTAGAAAAAAGTTACAGAGCTCCCAAGGCTAAGTGTGAGTCATTGTCTATATGTCTTTTTTATATACCACTTCCAACTTAACCTTCACTGCCCTCATTCGGCTTTTTAAAACAATGTCAAATAATCTTTGGTATTTAAACTACCATCTTTTTTGCAAGAATTAGGTTATAGTTGTATGTTGGCTTAACGGGGCATCATTAGGTTATAGTTGTATGCTTTTCATGAAACTTCTTTGGCTTTTGAGTGCTTTAGACTCATTTGAAATAGGTTAAAGAAGATTGTGTTGTCTAGTGCTCAACGTGTTTGATTTAGGATCGACAATATGTTAGCATGAACTTTATCGAGGTAATTTTCTAGAGGCTTGCAGTAAACTCAACTCCGAAGTTGATAAATAGATACCCGGGGTATTCTAAGATTGACAGCGTGTGACCACTATAGCTGCAGGCCTATATTAGTTGTATAACTGTCAGTATACAGTACCTGACCTGCATCAATCACAGGTTGCTTGTTTGCCTGCCTGCCTGCCTGATTCATTTCGTTAATATTCCATGTTGATATTTGCAGCTGTCTACCGGGTTTGACTGGTCTGAATCTGGTGTTGAAGATTCAAAGAAACGAAAGTTAGAATCAGATTCTGAATCTGAGTCCGAGGAAGAAACTGATCAGGTAAGTCCGTGAATAAATATCCTTATGCATTCGCTATCCAAAGCAACCAAATGCCCGTCAGTTATTATTCATAATTTTTCTGACAAAAATTATATATTGCTCTAAGGGTCTGGCCAAACGGTCAGACATTGTTGGTGAAACATTTGAAATTTGCTTGTCAGGCAAAATGTTTTACCTTTTGGCCATGTCACAAACAATGCTTGTAAAATATGCTTTCCTTGCGTCAAGCAAAAAAATGTTTTGAACATTGCGAAACATATTAAGTGATGCTTTTCGTGCAATTTTGTGTGACGTTGCCAAACGGTCAAGCATTGTTTGTAAAGCTAATGTCTGACATGCAATGTTTGATTGTTTGGCTAGGGCTTTAGTTCCGCAGCTTCATGTTTCAGTCTTACTCTATAAGAATTTCTAGCCTGCAATTTTCATGAACATTGCCCTTGCATATGTTTTGCATATCGAGCGGCGCTTTCAAAATACACTATTCCATTCAACGAAACGTGAGCTATTGTTTTCTCCTTGCGTTTTCATCAAAACTTTTCCTTACTGCCATCTCAAAGTTTTTTGGAAACTTTGTCCCAAACCTTGTTCCAAAATTAAGAACAGCTAAGTGCTAAAAATTGTTCTTCATGTATAGGCGTTTTTTCGTATGACTTGACTGTTTTATCGAAGAGGTTTGATAATATTGATTTCATATCCTTTTCAGATATCTGTTAAGAAAACGAAAAGGCAGAAAAGAGCTGCAAAGAAGGAAGAAGAAGAATATCTCCACAAGGTAATTATTAATCAGCATATTCCTCACTTAATTAGAACCAGTGTTGTGACGTGGTCTATTCAGGATCAAAGATTCTGAGGCACTTTTACGGGGCATCTATATAGGATCCCATGTTCTGAGGTGGTTTAACGCGGCGTGTTTATAGGATCGCAGATCCTGAGGTGGCTTAACGGGGCATCTGTATAAGATTACAGATTCTGAGATGGTTTAACTGTTTAATACCCTATTTTCGAACTGACCAACTCGATCTACTTCCGTTATTCACTTTCTTGTAATCTAGGGCACTGACCCAATAGTCAGACATTGTTGATAAAACATTTTTGATTTGCTTTGCAAGCAATGTTTTACCGTCAGCAATTTCACACCATAAGCACGTTGTGCACGTCATAAACACTGCCTGGCAAGCAGAATTCACTTATCAATGTTTTTCGAAAAGCTTCGAAAGCATTCTGTGAAGAGCGATGTTTTGTGATGGGACATTGGGGTTTATAGTATTTGAAAGCAAATTTTAAATGCTTGAACATTTTTGGTAATTGTGCTAGGGCCTAAAAGCTATTAAAGCTCTGAGTTGTTATCAGTTATATTGCCTTTATTGCCTTACCTTTGACTTTCTTTAAGATTGAATTTCATATCAGTCACTCTTGGTCCATAGTGTCCACTGCCTACATTTTTCTATATTCAGTCGAACACTATGTTCCCTTATTTGCTGCTTTTGGGCAAAGTTATTTGGGTCAATTATTTGAATCACTTACACTGCACACAGCATTCTTGTAGATGGCTGTGTCGTTGTGATAGTACTGCTTTTATCTAAATGTCACTCCCAACTTATGCAATACACACAATTTGTTTGCAGACCGAGTTGGCCCTTTTGGATAAAAACAGAGGGCCGGAGAATGCAGATGACTTTGATCGCCTCACAAGAACCTCTCCAAACAGCTCTATTATTTGGATTCAATACATGGCGTTCTACTTACATTCAGCTGAAGTGGATAAAGCTAGATCAGTTGCCCAAAGAGCTTTGAAGACAATATCGTTTAGGTTGGTTGGTGTTCTCATTTTTTTTTTATTTTTTTTGTTTGTTGGTTACCTATTGAATCTCCCATACACAAAAAGTCGGCTTTTTACTCCAATCTAAAAATTTCTTCTACGTACGTTTTATTTTACTTATGAATATATAACAATATACCATGATAACGGCTGCATAAAACTGTTGCTCAGAATATGGTTTTTTCTGACACCTTTAATGCATCTTACAAAAGAATTGCACCTTTCCAACTCAAGTCCCTGTTACCTACAATCTTCGCCAATAATATTGGGGACATAATGTTATATGTATGTTTTACCTAAAAAATCCAGTTCCATTATAATATATTTAGGTAATTAGATCCCCATCCCCCCTGACTCAATGTCGGGACCACTGACAACATCAGTTTTGCCAACATTGAGTCGGGGGGAGGGGTGTGCGTCTTTAAAGAGAGAATTTCGAAAAATTCGAAGCGTCCCAGCATTTTTGGCAAGGATTGTAGACTTAACTGTACCATTGCGTTACAACTTTGTCTTCTTTTTTAATTTTGCAAATGAACTATAATTTGTTTTTCGTACTTTGTTCTTTAGAGAAGAACAAGAAAAATTTAATGTCTGGGTAGCATTTCTAAACCTGGAGAACCTGTATGGTACAGACGAGTCATTACAGAATATCTTTAACGAAGCAGTCAGACAGAATGATGCTAAAAAGATTTATCTGAAGATGGTTGATATATATGCTCACAACAACAAACCTGAGGTAACACGGATCTATTAACATTGTATTTCATTATGCAAGAACAGACTTTCTTTCTCCTGAGCTTTTTCTCCCCTTCCATGTAAACCATCATCGAACTCGCATTTAGGACCGCAATAGTCCAAAACCTTCCTTCGTTCGTAAAAAGTTTGCAAAAACGGCGTGCGGTATTACGGTAGACAAGAATAAACCCTGGATAGGAACGAGACCAATACCAAGAAGAGACATTTTCGTTACGAAGTTTCAAGCTGAACCCTTTATCAAGTAAAAAGTAATAAATTGACTTGATAAAGGGTTATGCCCGAAACATCGTGACAAAACCTGTTTTCTTGTTCTTGGTCTCGTTCCTATTCTAGAGTTTATTACTTCCGTCGTTTGCCTGGAAATAAACATTTTTCTCTGTTCATTTTTTTAAATGTGGAAATGTTGCCAAACTGAACAAACTTAAAGTTTCGGAGAGTCCCAAAACCTGCCGTTTTGAGAAGAAAGGCTTCGAAAAACACACATAGAGATTTGAAGTGACCCAGATAAAAGTCAACTAAGGAATTAGTGCTACAGTTATGTGCCATATTTCTTCTGACATGGTTGGCTAATATTTAGAAAATCATAGATGTGTTGATAATTTAGGTATGCACGTTGCTATTGGCGAATTTAAGAAGGGAAGCAATGTGTAGAAATTTGGATGTAGTTTTGATGTGTGCTGTATCATAAACCTTGTCTGTGAATTAATTGTACGAGTTTTCTTATTATTCAGAAAGCAGAAAAGCTTTACCAAACCATGACAAGACGTTTCAATACAAGCAAGAAGGTATGGGTTAGCTATGGGTTCTTCCTTATAAAAAATGGCAAAGCTGAGGCTGCAAGAAAATTGTTACAGAGGAGTTTCCAGTCACTTCCCAATCGAAAACGTATGTTCTTAGTCTATACTTAGTTTTTCTTATTTTATTTGCGCTGCGTATTACAAAGTGTTTATATGAAATAAAAGCATAAGATGTTTTTATTTGGTATTCATTGACCTGTTGACATGAAGTTATACGAATGTTTGTGTACAAATTGTCTCCGATCCAAATACCCAAACCCTGAGAACTTGACTGCTTTATGTGCTCTTTAACACTAATGGAATTATCTTTGTTGAATTTAATCGGTAATAGACGAGAGCTCTTTGAAAAGATGAGGCGTTTGTCTTCGTTATGTTTGAATCAGTTAATGATCTCTCTAAGTGTGCTGGAAAAAGTTACTTTTGAGGCTTTCGCTCTAAATTATACTTGCGCTAGTGTGTTGTTTTAATTTTAATTTCCATCAAAGAGATTAGTATATTCGTTAAATATCATGCACTGCCCTTTTATATTCTATTCGTTATAGTTATTTCATTTTCTTGTCTTTTGTCAGATATAAACACGATTCTCAAATTTGCCATTATGGAGTTCCGCTTTGGCGACAGCCAGAAAGGAGTGACAATGTTTGAAAGCGTTTTGAAAAATCACCCAAAACGAACAGATATATGGTCAGTGTATATTGATATGATGATCAAGCAAGATGAAACTGAAGCTGTTAGGTAACGTGTTTCTTTACCTGTTGTTTCTTTATCGTTTCTTTAATCTTATGGTTTCTTAACGTGAAATTAGCTATTACATCAGGGTAAATATATTCGGACTTATCAAGGCTGTTTCTGACACCGTATTAGACATGATAGTCACCACTTATAATGACAAGCCTTTGCAACAAATAGGAAAGGAACCACATTTCTCATTGCCCGATGATGGGAGACGGATCTCTCCCGAAACGTTGCCCAACTAAATATCAATTGCTTGTCATGATAAGTGTTGACTATCATGTCTAATACGGTAGCTATTACATCATTACGCTCTCAATTTGGAAATCATGTATCTGCACCATAGCAGCCAGCTCTTCTATTCAGAGGCTGGCAGCTATAATGCAGATAAGCCAGTCAGAACGGGCCATTTCAAACGGTTGGGATGGCAGATCAGTTTTTGACTTTGACAGTGGAACTTTCGTATAAGAGACACCTAAGGCACCAATATTGTTGTCCGTCATAGAAATATGTCCACTGTTTGGAGGTCTTTTTTACAAAGACCAGACCTTTTGGACGAAAATGTTTGTCCGTTTTCCTTCCGAGGTGTCCATTGTTTCGAGCTGTCCGTTAATAGAGGCCTCACTTTAGTTTATGAGTCCTAGTTTAGTCGATCTTAGTTTTCTATTTGTCTTGGTTTGATTAGCGGTAAACTGGGACTTGTGTAGTAAGTCTGGATTTTTGTTTTGTAGGAATATCTTTGAAAGAATAATAACATTGAATCTATCAACCAAGAAGATGAAATTTATTTTCAAAAGATATCTGGAATTCGAAAAGAAACAAGGTGACGAACAATTAGTTGAAGGAGTTAAAACAAAGGCTAGAAGTTTTGTTGAGAGCAAGATAACCTCAGCTTGATTTAGCAGACTGTAGAACTTCAAGAACTACCATAACTACAAAGTAACACTGTTTGAATAATGTTTTCCATGACTAATGTATAACAGAAAATTTCAAGTACAAGATATTTGTAGATTTTTGAGATGTTCGTCATTTCTTAAATGTAAAAGCTATATAATCAAGCCTCTGGATTCTAAACATATCAGTGTAATTAGTTTCGTATTAACATACTTGTTCCCGAGATCAACCAATGAATAATTTTTTAGGAACTTCTTTGTTATTAGGTAATGGGTGCAGAAGCTTGCCTAATGATCGTCGTTCTTTTACTGTACACTGCTGCTAAAAAAAGATACATAGATACAAGATACAAGATGTTCAATACAGCAGACATCCTTTTTAAATGAGAGACCTTTTGTCGAAACGCAAAACGTTTTGAGATGGGCCGTTGTTTCAATGAAGGCCGCGTTTAAGGGAAAAAGTGAGATTTCTAACATTCGTCAGTGCTCTTTGAATATTGTTTGATACCAATTTATAGCTTTTTACCTGGATATCAGCAAGCAACTATCAATAAACGACAGTCGAGCCCCTATGCTTATTCTAAAACTAAGAATAAAGTTTTTAACAGTTTATTTTTGCAGCACTTATTTTCACCGATAGGTGCGTGCTAATTACCACGTTCGTATTCACCCTGGTTGGCCTTTGGTAGTTTTTTCAAAGTGTTTACTGAACTTTGTTTGCTCTACCTGTGACTTTAAATTCATGACTAATTCTGAAGTATTTCTAGAAGCATTGAAATCTGTATTTAACTGACAGTTCTTTATGAAGACCAGTACTTTGATTGAAAAAGTCAGGCTTTTGACTGTTATATGAAACTTGATTGTAAGTAACAAGTTTTATTTACTTGCGTATTCTTTCATTTCTTTTTCCCTGCATTTTATATTAATGCATACATTCATTTCCTAATTCACGTTAACCCTGATTAGCTTCTTGGTTGTTTTATTCGAAGTGTTTATTGATCCTGTGTATTCCACCAGTAATTTCAACTTGTTTACTTGTTATTAGAATATTTCAAGGGCATTAAGTACGTTTATTTGGTTGCAGATCTTTCCAAGACTGGTCAGCCTTTTGAGACTTTCAGGATTTACAATTGATGAGCTGATTTTTTTGAAAATTTTCCTAGTTTCCTTTTATTTTTCTTGATACATTTATTTTAGTTCATATTTTACATCTTATTTCTTGGTTCTTTTAGTTAGTTCTCTGTCTTCTTAGTCACTGTGGATATATTCTTAACTCTACATCTGTAGTCTCTAATTTCCAATTCATGTTTGAAGAACGAAAACATATTGCAGGGAGTTATGGGAACGTAGTAGGAAGCGGTGGGAATCAGAGGCGACATGGGGGAACAAGGAGGGAATCACAGGAAAAGGTAAAAGAACAGCTGAGAAAAAGGGACATTACCGCAAACTAGCGAGAACAAGTTGAAGCCAAATAGGGATCAATGACGATCGCGGGGAAAAGCAGGAACAAAGCCTGAAACAGCTAACAAACCTCAAATAAAGCATTAAAGCAACATTACGAGTGGCATTTCATTCCGAAAAAAGTGTACAAGATTCTAATAAAAACAAAAGATTTTAAGAGAGTTCTTTGAAACAATAGGAATCCCAGCAAAGGGTGTACGAAATTCCAAGCACAGGATTGCCCTTCGATGAGGTTTCAACCTTGAAATTTACGTGGTTCGGGTTTGATGATAAATGAATATTTCTGCAATCAATTTAAAGATGTTAGAATGATAAAATGTTGACAGATAAATGTTCTCTTTTCTTTCCAAAAGCAATTATGGTGCCCAGTCAAGTCGTTCGGCCTGTTGCTGCCTTGTTGCTGTATGCGGCTTGCATCGTCCTGCTTATTATGCATGGGTGTGATGCAGTGATAACAGCAATGGATTGTGAAAAAGCCAGCAAGGAAATCAACAATGATGACAACAAGTACGTTAAATATTTCGAGGATTGCATCTCTGGTTATTATAGATTTGAGGCAAGTGCTGATGAGAAAATGTGGACTAAAGTGCCTACCTTGGAAAACGAATTAACAAAGGTGCATTTCGAAAATGCAGCTTTGGTCGCTGAAAATTTTTTCGTCAAAGCTGTCAATGGCGGGAAGAATAGGAAATGGGAAGACGTGCATGCTCTTTGGGAAGATCCAGACGAAGCCTGCAAGAAAATGCTGCACGTTACTGCTGCACGATATATTTACTACACGTATAAACTGGTAGAATTGAGTAAACCAAAGGCATTTGGGATGTGCAAGACACAACAAGGTCAAGGCAATGATGGAGAGAAGAAATACGTTCTACCAGAATTTTCCTGCTATCCTGAGAATGCAGGCAGCAAACGATGCACTTCTGATGCAGACGTTGGACTTGTTGGACCAGGATCCGGAAAACTTGTTTCTGATTACAACAAGTTTATTAAGGAAAAATTTGGCATGACGTCTGAGGAGCTGTTCGATAATAATATGTATGCTTATTCAATAGAAATGGCAATGCCTGAACTATTTGTTGCACCACCTGGCAAACAAGATGAGTATGAAGAAGTTAAAAAGGACATTGAAAAGATGGATAATGATGTCCATTATCAAATGCAAGATTTGGTCTTTGCTTATTACAAAGTCTACATCCACAGCTTTCAGAAGGATGATGAATCTAACCTTGCTAGTACTACCAAAAATGCCCTCGATGAGAATTATAAAAAACAATTCAATCAATGGTATGAGTACGTTGAAACGTTGAAGAAGATGAAAAATGAGAACACTGACGACAAGGATTCCTCAACTAATATGTATTCATGGCTGGTCAAGGTCATTTCTGATCTTTCTCAGAATGCGCTTCGCTCAAAAATGGCTTTCTTATTGATCTCTCATGTTTATGCCTCTGAAGCGTAACCAGGGGAGCGTTAAGAGTGGTTGTTGGAGCACAACAAATGGAACGAAAATCTGTTGAGAAACGCCTGACCCCTCTTGATCACTGGTGCACAATGGTAGAGAATTACGGTGACACAATGAAAGAGTATAAAAGAGAATGTGAAAAACCAACAGCTACTGCAGGATCTTGTTTGATGAAACTAAGCAAGTATCTGTGGCGCTGTTTCTACTCTGCTGAACAACTGTATAAGAGCTTTAAAAAAAACAACATTGAGGACAACAAAGATCCGCTGTACACTAAAGAAGAAATAAAGAAAGCTATGGATAACTTTGGAAATAAGGAACCAGATTTCAGTCCAACTGATATTGTCAAGCACTGGATTGTTGATTTTAAGAACAAGGCAATCAAAGTCATAAAAAATAAATACAAAGCCAGCGATGATAGTCCATTGTTTAAAGCCAAAGGGGAGAAAGATTGGAAGGGAGAGTTTTTCAAGCTGATTGGATGTGATTATAAGAAAGATGACAAGTTTCCTAAGGGTTGCATGGAGCAGATATCAGCTATTGTCGAAGCTTTTAACGAAAGAATGGTTTATTTCACGAATACAGGCAAAGTAGCTAAACAAAACTGTATTGACAATGCTTGCTAAGAACAGAGTAGCTGTTACTAAGTAATTTTGCATTATGAATATGATAAATATGCTACAGAAGCTATGCTTGATAAAATAAAATTGTGATGATTATCTTCTTCCTTTTGTTTTGTGGAATATTCTCTGCGGCATACACTAGAACAATTTTCATTTCCATTTTCGTTTTCTTATATTTCATTTGTACCGAATAACTGCAAAAGCATAATAAGCAGGGGCCGAGAGAACGGGGTTCAGGGGTGCAAGCATTTCAAACATTTCAAACATTTCAAACATTTTCATTCAATGATACCTAAACATTTCCGATTACTATATACAAGATGTGGCAAAATAAAGAAATATTAATCATGTATTGGAAGTTCAAACTTTTTTCAAATAGGCAAATAAGCATGCCAATTGTTTCAAGCAAAGAAGTGTTTAATATTTAATTCCAATTTGGGTTCTGATTGATGCGTCTGAAATGCAACTCTAGCGCAAAGCCCGCAAAACAGAAATTTGAAGCCTTGCGCTTGAGTACAAAAGCATGAGTATCCAAGTTGCTGCAGTGCTGTACAGCAATCAATGAAGTAAAAAGAATATCCCAGGGGGGGGGGGTACTCATTAACTTTCAATGCGGGGGGGTCCATGCCAATATTTGGGGTCCGAAATCTTAAGCTTATTCAATATTTGGGGTCTATGAATAATAACATGGACAAAAATTCGCTATTTAGGCTCCACAAATCTGACGGAAGAACCTTTCGATTTGGTGCGGTTCATTACAATGACCCATGCAACTGCCAAGAACTTATGAATTGTAAATTGTCATGAAACTGATGGCTAAACCTGAGAAAACATTTTAGGTGTCCAAAAATAGATATCAATTTTTGGGGTCTCCAAAACATTAAACTCAATATTTGGGGGTCTGCAAGGAAAAAGTGGCATGGACCCCCCCGTATTGAAAGTTAATGAGTACCCCCTCTGGGAAGAATATGCGTTTTGACGTTTTGACAAAAGTGTTTGATGGAAAAATCACAAGATAGAAGGTGGGAGGGATTTTCCCTTGCGCAAATCGAACTGCGGAAGTGGCTTTGGCCCTTTGGCCTAGTTTCTGGTGTACTTTTTAGGATGTTGTTTGATTCAAAGCTCCTCATCACTGCTGCCTGTTTTTTGCTTTTGATCGCTCAATTCATGGCTTCCGGGGCACCACTCCTTCCTCTTGTGATAAACACTTGGCCTTTCTCTAATGCTACAAAAGAAGGTAGGTCTAGAGGGCTTTTGTCTATTTTGTCTGTTAGTAATATATCTAGATAGATACAGTAATTTAGGCCCTGACCAAATTAGGTTAGGTAAAGAAGGATCAAATCAAACATTGTTTTTCAAACATTTGAGATTTGCTTTTGAAATACAGCGTTTGACTGTTTGGCTACGTCATAAAACATTATTCGGAAAACAGTTTGTGCTTGATAAAAGCTTTATAAAAGCATTAGAATGTTTTTGCTGCTTACCAAGCAATGTTTTATGATGTCACGTGGGCAAATAATTAAACATTGCCTGTAATTCGTAAAGCAAAATCTCAAATGCTTGACCAACACAATATTTGATCATTTGGCCAGGGCCTCCAGCCTCTTGTTATAGGCCTTTGCTTTTGATTACTATACCAAAACTATGTTTTGCCTTGGGCACTCTCAGTCATCATTTTTCTTATTTTCTTTTGTTCAAGCCTGGAAAGTAATAACAAGCAACCAATCGGCACTGGATGCAGTTGAGCAGGGATGTTCCACATGTGAGGTTGAAAGATGTGATGGAACAGTTGGATATGGTGGAAGGTTGGTATGTTGGTATCCTTGGATGCCAGATGCAAAAGCAGGGCCCTGGGAGGGGGGTCAGAGATAGAAATGAAGGACGCAAGCATAGACAAATCAAAGAAGAAGGTAATTTAGGCATGTTAGGACAAGGGAACTGCCTCACTACCCCATGCTTCTGGTGCCCCTGTGGACTGCAGGGTGTGGTATTTTCTAGAGAGCAATGGGCTTACAATAGGAACAATAGAAAGTTGCTCTTGCATACTGGAGATCTCATGGAAAACTACCATACTCTGCAAACTTGCCTGTTGGTATCAAGATGGAATGGTCAATATTGTAAGCTACATCTCTTAATTTATGTAAAATGCATTATCATGTCAAACTGATTAATAATATATTCTTTTTGTAGCCCAGATGAAAATGGAGAAACAACTTTGGACGCAATGATAATGGATGGGTGAGAAACATCAAGCCAATCTTTTTCCTTGTTCTTCATTTTGAAGTTTGACTTTTTACTTATTGCTTGGATTTAGATGGTTAAAGACATGGTTCTCCAAGTGTTCATCTATCCTTCTCTCTAATAACCGCTTGAGTGCAAGATATCCATATGATAACAGCTAATAAGTATATTCATGTCCTTTCTGAAGTATGTTTCTTTCTTTCTTTCTCCAGGAAAACACACTCTGCTGGTGCAGTGGGATGCCTTAGGTGTATCAAAAGTGCCATATCTGTTGCAAGAAGTGTGATGGAACATACTACACATACACTTCTTGTTGGTGAAGAAGGTCAGTTGAAACATTGGCTGACATTGGCTAAGCCAAAGGGGGCAAGATGGGGTGCAGTCATCCCTCAAAACGATCGCCAAGATAGGTTTTGTAGATATGTATCCTCAATCTGAAATATTGTTCTAATTTCTTTGACGCACGTGTTTGTCCTTTGACACAATGTACTTCGACCACTTGAAAAGTCTTTCAGAAAGTGGTGATGGTTATCACTTAAGTGTATTCCTGCTAAAGGTTCCGCACTGCTTTTCGGTCTTCAAAAGATGTATAAACCTCCTGTTTCTAATGAGTAATTAACACCACGTCTTTGACGCCACTCCTTTAACGCCACGTCT
>JACTAT010000040.1:6734581-6795435 GCA_014526335.1 Chrysaora quinquecirrha
CCAATTAAACTAAACAAGCTAACAACTAAGTACAAAGCATATAATTAACTACCTAAGTAAGTTCTTAAAACAGGAATGCTTCGAATAGAATTAAACATATCCAGTGTATTGAATATACTGCTTACACAAGTCACATCATAGTCATGGTCACATGTACATTTAAAATTTGAAAAGGTTTTGATTCTGTTCTTAAATATATCCAATGTGGGGGAACTTTTAATTTCTATCGGAGTGGAGTTCCAAATTTGGTTGCATCTATATGAGACAGTATTAAACCCATATGATTTACTGTTTGGCTTGGTGTTACTGAATTTGAGTCTCTTAGGTCATATGAGCAATTGTTAATCGAGAACATCTCTTCCATGAACGTTCGATTAAAACAACTCATTGTTTTGTACATTTCAATCGCAAGATATTGTAAGTTCTTATCATATGAGCTAATTGATCTACTTCGATATGACTAGAAAATCCATAAAAAGGCTTTCGTATGTTTTTTTAGGTATAGTAGCTTCTGCATAGTATAGTAGTATAGTACAGTATAGTATAGTATAGTATAGTATAGTATAGTATAGTATAGTATAGTATAGTAAAATATAGTATAGTACTGTATAGTATAGTATAGTATAGTATAGTATAGTATAGTATAGTAAAGTACTGTATAATATATAATATAGTATAGTATAGTATAGTATAGTATAGTATAGTATAGTATAGTATAATATAGTATTCTATAGAATAGTATAGTATAGTATAGTGCAGAATAGTATAGTACTGTATAGTATAGTATAATGCAGAATAGTATAATATTGTACTGTATAGTATAGTATAGTATAGTATAATATAGTATAGTATAGTATAGTATAGTATAGTATAGTATAGTATAGTATTGTATAGTATAGTATAGCATAGTATAGTATAGTATAGTGTAGTAAGTTATAGTATAGTACTTTAGTACTGTATAGCATAGTAAAGTATGGTATAGTAAAGTACTGTATAATATAATATAGTATAGTATAGTATAGTATAGTATAGTATAATATAGTATTCTATATAGTATAGTATAGTAGTAGTATAGTATAGTATAGTATAGTATAGTATAGTATAGTATAGTATAGTATAGTATAGTATAGTATAGTATAGTATAGTATAGTATAGTATAGTATAGTATAGTATAGTATAGTATACAGTATAGTATAGTATAGTATAGTAGTATAATATAGTATAGTAGTAGTAGTATGGTAGTATAGTATAGTATAGTATAGTATAGTATAGTGTAGTGTATTGTAGTGTAGTGTAGTGTAGTATAGTATAGTATAGTATAGTATAGTATAGTATAGTATAGTATAGTATAGTATAGTATAGTATAGTATAGTATAGTGTACTGTGGTGTAGTGTAGTGTAGTATAGTAAAGTAAAGTATAGTATAGTATAGTATAGTATACAGTATAGTATAGTAGTATAGTATAGTGTAGTGTAGTATAGTATAGTATGGTATAGATAATTCATATAGCAGGTAGTTTAGCGTATGAGTCATTAACATACTTTTATGTTCCCTTTGTTTGTACAGACTATCCGCAACCATGAATGATTAATGATTACGATCGGCACTTTAAAGCTGCAGTTGGTAACACACAAAATATCCGATATTCTTCAAGAATATGCGTATCTGTGATCTACATCTCTTTAATAAATCACACTGAAATGCATTTCTCAAAGCATTTACTTTTTGCATTGAGTTGCCGTTGCCTCAAATACGATTAATTTCCCGGCTTTCCTGTTTATCTCAACTCTTTATAAGTCAGACATATTTAATTCGATATTGGATAAGTTTGACATAACCTGCTTTTTGTGGTAGGCGACTTTTTGTGTGCATGAATAGAACCAGTTGGGCATCTTTGCAATTCAGATAACACCTGTTTGCTTGTTTCCATTTTCTTGGTCTTCTACGCACAATGTTAAGCAGAAGCTCTGTCAGATCAAAAATATCTGTATTTTATAGGCCAGCAAAAGCAGGTGCATATGACGACATCCAAAAGTTATGTTTACTGAGCTGATGTTTTAATTGTTTTCAATATCAGAACAGTTCTTTTCAATCAAGCCGTGCTGAATTTTCACTTCTTAGACTCCAGAAGACAGACAAGGATGATTTTCAAGAACCTTGTTCAACAACAGTTCTTTATTTCTTTAAAGTGAACAGAAGATTTCGCATTTTCATGGGGCGGCAGCTGAAGTAAATCAATTACAATATGGCTTATGATTAATATTTGTTGGGATATTATTGCGATTCATCGAAGTTTTTATCAACGAATTATTCTTAGTCCGTGTTTTTAGGCAGTAATATAGCATGAAATCATAAATGTACAAGTCGAGATTTTGCAGAAGTTTTATCAAAAAATCGCAGATTTTACTTCGAGGTGCGTTACAGAAACAGTGGATTTCCAAAACGATTGATTGTTATATTCAGTGGGAAAATCAGACTAATTTCGTATGAACCAGGAATTTAGTTGGAGTTTTCTATCTAAGTTCAACAGAAATCTGGAAGATTCGGAATACACGCAAGTTATCTATGAGAGCATTTGACAGAATTGACGGCAAGCTTCAATTTCCTTCCTTCTTCCACCTGCCTGAATAAGTCTGAAGAGATATTCCCTCGCTGAAGTGTTCACAGGTGACATTTTTCTCGGCAGTTGTCAAGCACTTTCGCTTATCAGGAATCGACACACTTCATTTTCGTTTCGTCTCCTAACTAAACGCATATTCGCCTAATCAAGTTTAGGGTAAGATAAAGTGTCTAGATAATGGGAGCTTTGTTAACCCAGCAGAATATAAGAACTCTATTGCTCATAACATGTACTGTAACATACATGCTCGTAGGAGCAGCAGTGTTCAGTGCATTAGAATATGATAAAGATCAAGAAGAACAGAAGAAGTATCGAGAGATTTATAGAAGATTGCAAAGGCAGTACAATATATCGAAATTTGATATGACCGAACTGACTAAATATCTACATAAGAGAAAGCATGTTGAATATGCTTTGGAACCATGGAGTTTCGCAGGATCCGTTTATTTCACTGCAGTTACGATCACAACGATTGGTAAGTGATGTTTTTATGTGTTCTTTTTAATAAATGATGTGATATCAGAATCAATGTTCATGTTTTCTCGGATTTTCAACAGCGATGACAACCTTAAAGGTCTTATCATATTATCGTAAATATGTCAAGGAATACCCAACCCATTTGCTCATCAAACCCAGTTTTTTATATAAACGTTATTTCGATAGAATTTAATACTTGATCTTATTTACTAAGGTTTTAAGATTAAATGAATATTTAATCAAATATCTTAATGATAAAGTTAGTTTGATCAAGTTAAACTCAGAGGACTTAAATTTTTCATACTCTTTGAAATGATTGTTTTTCTATCATTAAGCAAGCTTAACCGACCACATTCATGAATAACAACATGAAATATTCAAATCCAATTGAAAAACACACAATACGAAAAGAATAGATGTGCTGGTGGAAGGATTCTTGCCTTCATTATAAATGCATGTGAATTGCTTGAAACATTTCCGAACACTGCGCACAAAGATATCGCTAAGCCAGAAATCTATAAGAAACTTCTCAAACCGACGAATTAGCATGTGAACGTTTCGCAATCACTTTATTAGGAGATCCGGTAATCGAAAAGCTTATACCGTAATCGTTAAAGTTCTAGCTTTAGGCCAATAGTTAAAAAGCGAACTTATTCTAAGTGACACTTCGAAGTGTTGCAGACAGCAGGGAGTATTGAATAACGTTTTTCTACCAAATTCTCGAAGCTGCTGCAAGCATTTAAGCCGGATTAAAGGACGAAGCATTATCGATGTTTGTGCATAAAATACATCGATCAAAACGTAGTGGCCATCCACTGTTCCTTGCGTGGCAAGGCGAAACATAAGTCTTAAATTTCAGCTTACCTCTCGTAGTTGTCTAATGTTTCTTGTGCCGTCTTGTTCTTTCCTGTTTTTTTCTTATTGATCTCTTCACCCACAAGAATAACTTCTTCCAAACGCTACAGAAAATGCAACGATCTTTCTTTTTTCGATTGGTATCCCATTTTCAAAAGACCCTACCGAGAAAGTACCCAACGATTTCCATTTTCCAGCTATAATATGAAAACTTCATTGCAATCTCTATCTATAATCTAACCCATATCTTAATTTGTTTCTTACCCTAGCCAGTTTTCAATTTTACAAAGTCTTTCGTCAGTTTCCGATAATTTCACGAAAAGCCCAACGAACACACCAAGAAATAAACATTGTAGCCACGGGGCAGCTACGTCAGTAACATTATAAAAACCAGGATAGTTTTACTTGGAAATTTGTACCTTAATTAAGAGCTGTTTGAAGATTTAAACCCAATGTCTAAAGCCTATCGCTCTTGATTTTAAAAGCTCTCGAAGTTACTTATGTCACTAGTCAAAACCAGAGTCCATGGCCATAACTTCTTGAATTCCAAAACATTATTTTCCTGCTAACTTTAAGTCTTTATATTTGCTCGGTTATGCTTCGGTTTTTCAAACAGCAATATTTTTCAGTGAATGCTTGGAATGACAATAGATTTGTGCCAAAATGAAACATGCTTTGTTGTTTTTTTCTTAGTTCACTTTATAGATTCAGTCTGATAACATCTGATAGTGTATCACTTTCATATTCAGACGATATTCTTAGCTCTCATGCAAAGACAAGCCTCAGGTTTTTTTTATCTTAGCAAAATGGGCCCATGTTCTTACAAAATTGTTCTTATAAAAAGAGTGTAAATTGTGAATTCAATTTCAAGGAAAAGCAGCAGATTTTTGCTTGATTTTAATTTCAGCTTTGTCAGAGGGTCTGTTGAGCTGTAGCTATTTATCCCAAATAAAGTATAGACCAGTTAGCCTATGGAAATGACCAATTATTCGATGTTGCATAGTTTATACAAGGTGGTGCGTTCAACAGCAAATGATTAGTTAAAAAGCTTAATGTTTGAAATGCCTTGCTCCTGCACTTTTACACCTTTTTGTCGAAAATCAGGGAAGAAACGACTACAGTAATGCATAAAAGAATGTATCTTTTAAGAAATTATTGTTCCAATTTTCAAAATCTACACATCTCTTTGAATTTGTCTTGAATTCTCTTTCTTTATACTGGTGATTTAGTTTCAGACCTAATATCTAATGCTTTACAACCAAAAGGCTGTCAAAGGCGCTTTCAGGCAAGCTTTTTGGAGTCTGAAAAATGCCAAAACACCGATTTCTGTCTGTGACATATTTCTCTACAACTGGCTTACAACATAAGTATACCTGATGCTAACAAAGGCGCACCATCACCCGGGGTAATGTCTGTGCAGTACAGTGGAGGCTGTGCAGTATACAGTGGAGGCTGTTCAGTACAGCGGAGGGATAACATGATGCGTGTGGGGGATAACATTGAGTACAGTGGAGGCTGTTCAGTACAGCGGAGGGATAACATCAGTACAGTGGAGGCTGTTCAGTACTGTGGAGGGATAACATCAGTACAGTGGAGGGATAACATGATGCATGTGGGGGGATAACATCAGTACAGTGGAGGCTGTTCAGTACTGTGGAGGGATAACATCAGTACAGTGGAGGGATAACATGATGCGTGTGGGGGGATAACATTGAGTACAGTGGAGGCTGTTCAGTACAGCGGAGGGATAACATCAGTACAGTGGAGGTTGTGCAGTACAGTGGAGGGATAACATCAGTACAGTGGAGGGATAACATGATGCATGTGGGGGGACAACATCAGTACAGTGGAGGCTGTTCAGTACTGTGGAGGGATAACATCAGTACAGTGGAGGGATAACATGATGCGTGTGGGGGGATAACATTGAGTACAGTGGAGGCTGTTCAGTACAGCGGAGGGATAACATCAGTACAGTGGAGGCTGTTCAGTACTGTGGAGGGATAACATCAGTACAGTGGAGGGATAACATGATGCGTGTGAGGGGATAACATTGAGTACAGTGGAGGCTGTTCAGTACTGTGGAGGGATAACAACAGTACAGTGGAGGTTATGGCGCCATCGTGCTGCTTTCCACAAACTATTTTGTTGTGTTGTTTTATTGACTGAGAAATGAAGTTTTATTGGCCTTTTTTCTTACTTGTCTGAAGTTATGCCAAGATAAACATAAATGGACGAAGAAGGTAAATCCTTTTTGCTTGAAGCTCCCTCAAAGAAAAGCAGTAGCCCGAAAAGCTACTTTGATTGTTATTTAGAAAGTTTGGAAGCTTGCCTAGGCTTGGAGAAGTTGAAAGATGATGGAGATCTCGACGAAGATCTTTCCAAAAAAGATCGTAAGGATGGAGAAGCAAGACGATGTTTAATTCCTGTCAACCACATCGGAAATAATATTTTCTGTGCGATCTTCATAATCTTCATTTTCAGAATGCAAATCGATATCGCCATTCGCCAATAACCGAAATGTTGACTTACGATCTCTTTTGGAAAGATCTTCATCGAGATCTCCATCATCTTTCAACTTCTCCAAGCCTAGGCAAGCTTCCAAACTTTCTAAATAACAATCAAAGTAGCTTTTCGGGCTACTGCTTTTCTTTGAGGGAGCTTCACAAAAGGATTTACATTCTTCGTGCATTTATGTTTATCTTGGCATAACTTCCGACTATACTGATGTTATCCCTCCACAGTACTGAACAGCCTCCACTGTACTGATGTTATCCCTCCGCTGTACTGAACAGCCTCCACTGTACTCAATGTTATCCCCCACACGCATCATTTTATCCCTCCACAGTACTGATGTTATCCCCACAGTACTGAACAGCCTCCACTGTACTGATGTTATCCTCCGCTGTACTGAACAGCCTCCACTGTACTCAATGTTATCCCCCACACGCATCATGTTATCCCTCCACTGTACTGATGTTATCCCTCCACAGTACTGAACAGCCTCCACTGTACTGATGTTATCCCCACATGCATCATGTTATCCCTCCACTGTACTGATGTTATCCTCCACAGTACTGAACAGCCTCCACTGTACTGATGTTATCCCTCCACTGTACTGAACAGCCTCCACTGTACTCAATGTTATCCCCCCACACGCATCATGTTATCCCTCCACTGTACTGATGTTATCCCTCCACAGTACTGAACAGCCTCCACTGTACTGATGTTATCCCCCCACATGCATCATGTTATCCCTCCACTGTACTGATGTTATCCCTCCACTGTACTGCACAACCTCCACTGTACTCAATGTTATCCTCCGCTGTACTGAACAGCCTCCACTGTACTCAATGTTATCCCCCACACGCATCATGTTATCCCTCCACTGTACTGAACAGCCTCCACTGTACTGCACAGCCTCCACTGTACTGACATTACCCTGGGTGACATGATTCTAATTTTGCAACCCAAAAGTTTTAAGATAATAAGTGGGAGAGGAGTGCAACCAGTGGCGGCGCCAGCTCCAAAAAAGTGGGGGGGATTTGTTTCATAGGGGTACATTGCGTGCCGAAGGCACGCACGCAACGGCCGGAGGCTGTTGCCTAAAACAGCTAGGGGACTGGGGGGCGCTGTAAGCCCCCCAGCGGGTCCAGGGCAGCGCCCTGGTTGGAGCCCAGGGGCGAAGCCCCCGGAAGCTCCCGGGATTTTGTCATTTCTGAGGTCTCAAAATGGCTTAGGATCCTTTGATTTCTCTTTCTACATACATTATTAGAACAACACAAAAAACCTTTACAGAAACATAAGAAATGGGTATAGCTACGAGAGTCAATCTCAGCAAAAACGTTTTGAAACAACACCCGTGATAGCAGCGTCGAACGTCGGAAAACGTCGGAGAATTCCTTCCAAGATGGGAATTCATGGAGGCGCCCTAATGATCTTTGAATTTTAAGCTGATACATGATTTCAAATATGGAAGTTTTACATGTCCAATAGAATCGTGACCTGACCTGTAGACTTGAATTTTTACTTGTTTATTGGGAAAGGTCAAACAAAAAGGTATCATTATTCTAAAACGAGAATTTAAAACTTCAACTAAAACTATCGTTAGAGTTCGAAGACGCAAATACCGTAAACGGGTGAACAACAATGTCAAACAATCTTATAATAAACGCCGTTCGTTGTTTTTTCCAACATAACTTGATTATAAGGCCAGCTTTCTAGGCTTGATAGCGAATTGCTTTCGAATGCTCGATAAATCTATTTCTTACGAAATATCCGTCGGCCTACCCCTCCCCCCCCCAATTTTCTCACCGGATTTGCATGAATCTCAGAGACCATCTTTCTGAAAAAGTGGGGGGGACTAGTCCCCCCCATTCCCCCCCCTGGCGCCGCCACTGTTGTCAACAAAAAGAGATAGTAACGTTCAATTTTCATGATTTCCTAATTTTATGATCAAACTCTAAAATTTCAACCCCCAAAGTGATACTTAATTATACAAACTCCTTTGGCAAGACACAGAGCAATTCTACGTACAGTTGACATCCGCTATCTCGAACTCTCAAGGGAAACTGGAATTTGTTCGAGATAGCGAATGTTCGAGATAACGGATGCCCTATATAAATATGAAAAATTATAGTTTTTAAGTCAGAAAAGGAACCCCTATTAACATGCAGCGTTACTGATCCCAAATTTCATCAAACAAGTCAGTTTTTTTACATAGGAGTCAAAGCTCATCTGCTTTCATCTCTACTATTAGTGAAATTGAGATAATGGCGATGCAGCACATCTCGAAAGAAAACAGCTTCATCTATTGTATACATGGGCAGCATATCACTTAGCTACTGCCATTCCCGCTCCGCTAGGCGAACGTATACATATTTTCAGCCTGTCTCTTTATCCAGTTCGGCAGAAAATTTGGCAAAGTTCGAGAAAAAAGCAGGTTTTCCTCCATGGGAAATGGAAAATGGTTCGAGATAGCGAATGTTCGAGATAACGGGGTTCGAGATAGCGGATGATTTTTCTATACAAAATCGTATACCAAAACGAGGGGAAATGGAAAATCGTTCGAGATAGCGAATGTTCGAGATAGCGGGCAGTCGAGATAGCGGATGTCAACTGTAAGTGAATTTTACAGCGCAATCTACGCACATCTTTTAAAGAAATACCAGTTTTTTGCCAGATAGCTTATAGTTAGTGTTTTTTACAATAACAAATCGTTTTATTGCAGCCGTTGTTTAATATTTAAGACACACCTATCGAAGTGATATTGATAAAACAAAATGGAAAAACAGATTTTCACCAATGTTAATCCTCCGTTCCCTAAATTATTTTTACTTTAACATGTTAACCAAAAATAATAATGAAGTTTCAGAACCAAATGATCAACTCGGACAAGCACTCTTTCCCAGGGGACATAGACTCGACCCTAAAGGCTTGGATAAACTAGGAGACATCTGACATGTCCCCTTGATATCTCCCAGCTTAGCAACTATGAAAATTGTGTAGCGCGCGACCAAACAACTTTATTTGCGGTTCTAGTAATGTAAAAACAATTTCAGTTGCGAAAAATCCTCAAGAACACTGAGACCTAACTAAAGTAGATTTTCCATCCAATCTTCCCATTCGAACTTTCCATTAATCAAAATAATTTTCAGAATTCTGTTCAAGAGCCTTGAAAAAGCCCCTCATTTCAAGCTTACATAATTAGAAATTTCTTGCAACGCAGCGACTTAGTCACTCAACAAGGTTCTTAGCCAAGCATTTTAAAGAATCATCTGTTTGAATTGAAAAAAACGCTAATCTTAAAATTCAGGAAATAGAAAATGCCTTACGTATCCATCATAGGCCTATGACGTTAAGCATTTGAGCTCGTCGCTTGTAAGATACTTTCACTAATTTCAAATAATCTTCATTTTTAACCGTACAGCAGTCCAGTAGATTACTAAAATAGAGAAACTGTAATCTAACTGGAATATCCATAATCTTTAAGATCAAAAATTTCAAAACCAGAGAGGATTACCGGAAAACTCTTGCCAAAAATGCCAACGAATATTCTAAGATCATTGAAAGATGGTTTTAACTGAAAATTAACAATTATGGATGAATCTTAAGACGTCGATGTTTTTATTAATAAGATTTTCTCATGGTTGACCAATTAAATAGAAATAACTCTTTTCTTCTTAAGGATATGGTCACAGTGTACCAAGAACGTTCCTTGGTAAATTATTCTGCATCTGTTATGCTGGAATAGGAGTTCCACTTAATTTAACCATGTTTCAAGCAATAGGAGAGCGTATTGGTGTTCTACTATCCTATTCAATTAAAAAACTAAAGGCATGCCTTGGTATGAAAAACACTGAAGTATCGCTTGTGCAGCTTGTAGCTGTGGGGCTTGTCACGTGGATTATTGCATTATGCGCAGGAGCAGCGCTATTTGCAAAATATGAAAGCTGGGACTTCTTCACAAGCTTGTACTATTTTTTTGTTACCTTGACAACGATAGGATTTGGGGATCTTGTTGCTTTACAAGAAGTAAATCACGAGAGGACACGTGACAAGAAGACAACATACATCGCGTTGACAATGTGTATGATATATGTTGGCCTAACAATAGCCTCTTCTGTTATAAACTTGCTCGTTCTACGATTGATGGAACTACAACAGCCTAAAAAGAAGAAGCATAAGCTATCTGTACAGCCAGGGCCCCGTTGTAATCATTGTCAAAATGGAAAGCTGCTCAAAATTGAAGCGAATGAAGACTTAGGAGTAAATGCGAATCAAAGTGTTGTAATATTGAAAAACTTTGAAGATGAATTATCATTTACTTCATATAGACAGCTTCACCAAAAGAGAAAGTCAATCTAAAGATATGTGGATAGAATAAGAATCAATTGATTGTCGCATTTGGGCAGGCTAGAAAAGTGGAAAATCCAAAAAGAAAACTGACTTGGTTATCGAAATGAAATTGATAAAGCGACATGATTGCAATGGTAGAACTGGACAGAGAAAAGATGATCATCATTATTATGATTGAATGCAATACACATTGGAAATCGCCATTGAACGGTTTCTTAGTCATTTTCGCTGGAATAAATGCCTACGCGCACTGCAAAATGAAGATTTGGACGAGGAATAGCGTTTAAGAACGGCTCTTCGTTTGGAGATTCAGCATGTTTACGTTAAAGTAAAAAGTCCTTCAGTAGTCAAGAAGGAAAGAGTGATACGTATCGTTCACGTTATTTCATAACTCTTCAAAGCAATGTTTTGAAGTAGAAGTATTAGGTGTCTTCTTAATACATGTAGTTTGATGCCAAAGTGACCTGTAAATCAGTAGGTGAAACTTTTTCGTTACAATAATCAACATTTTGACAAAGCATAGCTGTCCAAAGTGTATAATTTCCTAAAAGCTTGTTAGATTTTTAAGCGTGAGTGACATTAAATATAAATTCAAGTTTTATATTTATGCTACAATGCTTTGTAAATTCTTTTGCTATTTGAATAATAACAAGAATAATATTAATTCATAGTTGATGCTTTATATGTAACTCTTCTTCATATCTAACTTGCCAAGGGTGTCGTTTGAAAGCTGTAATGCAAAGTTAAGGATCGCTCGAATTGTTAAATGTCGCCAACTGGGTCATAACACGCTCCGTAGTTCTAAAGGTCCAAGAGTCGAAATTCCAAAATGGAAACATGGTCTTATAAGAATGGACATATAATAATTTACACTATGCGCATGCTCCGTATAGTGAAAAGCATGGCCGGCACGAAAATCTGGAAGTCAAAACTTTAGGCCCAAAGAAAGATGTTCGGGTTTGCACGTTCTATTAAAAATAAAACAACAAGAACAAATAAAACGAGTGGGTTCTCCGGCCCCAACATTTCTGCTGAGTCAGAAGGCAAAAAGAGTAGTTCGTGATGACGATACCGAGCAACAAAGATCTGTACTCGGTAGCCAAAACTTCAACCCTCCCGCTACGTAAAATTTTCTGAAATTTCGTCTGCAAGTTTGGCACCATATTTTAGCGCGAAAATTGAACTTTTAGTTTCCGTTGCTACTTTTTTGATATCGACTACGAGGCGAGCACAATATGGCCTTTTAGGCACCTGACCTGTGAAGCGCGAGGATGTCAATAGGGAATTGCGTACTTGCGATTGATCGAGCTCGTGTTTTCAAACTGGCGGCTACGTAAGTTTTTTATCCTGAATCTCAATTTGCTTTTCATAAAAGAATTCTTCAATGATTAAAGTGCTTATTTCAACTGCTACTTTTTGCATTACGATAAAGTTAACGTTGTTTCAAGAGAGAAAATTCTGAAAAACCCTAAATTCTATAGGCCTGTCCATGGAATCATTGAAGGGCGAAAAGCGGAAGTAATACTCAAATGTCCCCTCATGTTTCCATCCACTTAACTGCTTCAAAATTTGCAGGTGTTTGCAGCGCAGTCCAGGTAATCATTCTTAATGTGGTAGAGACTTCCTGTGCAATGAATGCGAATAACTTCACACCATCTTGACATTTGTTACATGGGAGAATTCAGTCCCTTTGGGGGCCTTCCATGATCAATGTGAGGAGGAATCTTGAGCGTTTTCGGGGATAATAAGTAACATACGGGCATATCTGGTCGTATCTTGAGGTATCTTCAGGTTTTTTGGTAAATCGTCTTTAGAGCCAAATTAAAGAAGGCTCTTAAAACCTTGTCAAAGTTGAATTTGGCATCACTGAAGACTCTACCAGTCTAAAGAATCATGTGAAAAGGGCTTGAAGCTCGAATATCCGCTGTCGCTGTTAAAGTGCAATTTTGCGTTTTTTAGGACTATGCACATGCAATTAATTTTTCAGAAGTTAACGTGAATAACGCCTGGCTGTCATATGTCGCACAACTGATTGCGGACAGTCGGCGACCACTGCAATCATCGCCGACGAAGTGTCCACACAGGCTGCTTGTCCGCGATGATCGATTATCCCTCGTCCCCTTTGCCGTCACATGTGACCCAGAAAACAGATAACCTTGTTTCGATATAACCCCGAAACGATAGCCGATCGTCGCCGATTATTGACAAATCATGTTCTCATAAATCGAAGGCCGTGGTCGCCAATGCGACACATGAGAACCAGGCTAAAATGGTATTTTGAGGAAGAGAAAAGACATGAAGGCCGAGGAAGCTTCGGGATGATGGAGTGAAATGTAGCGAGAATATGCACAACGCGACTGCAATTTATTAGATTGTATAGTTAAACCATAGTTGATAGAGAAAAACACTGGTTAGGAAACGCGGCAAACTTCAAACGAAAGCGCTTTTGTTCGCATGTGAAGGTCCAATTGAATCGTCACGTGACAATGAAGGTGCACAACATTCGTGTTTTCTCTATTAACTATGGTTAAACGCATTTACCATCATCTATTGAGAGCCTTAAAAGGAAGAGATAAAACGATAAAACACAGCCTTTTCACGGATGGCGAAATGGATGAACATTCTTTCAGACAATTCAATATCCAAGACGTTATAAATTAATCAGCAGTTTAAAACATAGTTAATTTTACTCTGGCACATTCAGAGGTATCTTACATTTAAGGAAGAAAAACAACGAAACCTGCGTTTTGATGGAAAGGTGGTATTTCGACATCAAATACGTTAATGTAGTTTATCAGTACTTTACAGGATTTTATGATAAGAAAGTTTGCAGCTGTACGTGCACTTAACCACTGGGTAGTGTGACGAAATCTAGCATTCAAGGAATTTAATTATGCTCAATGATGGTGGAAATAACGCTTTTTCTACGATATCATCAAATTTCCAACATAAATGTGTAACTGAATGTACTGAAGTTGAAAAATCTATGCAGCAGCTTAATATACTTTTAAGTATATTTTGAACGGCTGTGGCGGCTTGCGATTGTCAGAAGTTCAGAGAGGTCGGGGTTTGAGCCCCAGTCACGGTAGCGTCAAAGAAAGGGTCTAGGTCCCGTTTGTTCGTCTACTTTAAATGAAAGGTAAATACACCATTCTACAATTTTTTGTCAAATGAAGTGACAATTTCTAGTCGCAATCCTGAAAATACATTATGGGGTTAGGATTATTCATTGACATTTAAGTCTAAGTTACACGAGCAATTTTTCATTGATAATTTTATTTTGCTCGTGTAGATGGAGTCAATTTGAGGCCAATTGACAATGTTTATATGATAAGTGCACTTGTTTAAAAACTTGCATGCCAGCTTTTCAACCAATACAATTTTCATACAAAAAATTGTCATATGTGAAAATTGCTCGTGTAGATGACTTTGCAAGTGGACTTGACAATTTTTCTAATACTGATGATTGAGAATCATAATTGTCGAAGAAAATTGTCATATAAAATTGCTCGTGGAAGATATCGGTAGATCTCGGAAGTGCTCATCTGTAATATACAGTATACCAGGGATATTGAAGCGGAGGAGGAATATAATGAGAAGGCGCTTCACACACGTATACCCCCGTCTTCTTTGATCCCAGCCACGGTTTAGGGCCCGGCCAACATAGGGTTCAGGGTGGAAATAGGGCTGTCTGTTTGGCAACAGCTATATGCTACATCAATATCTATATATTCCGTTCATCACATCAATAAAATCACAGCATTTTGGCAGCGCTTCTGCAGCTCAGTGGATTAGTACTAGCGACGTGTATCGCGCGGCATTGGGGCCAAAAATATTTCGTCGTACCTGCTTCTCGTCGTGTAACACGACGACGCAACCCGGGTTTCGTCACTTGAATAATTTACCACCACGAAACCCGGGTTTCGTCGTCGTAAAACACGACCACGAAATCTAGATTTCGTGGCCGTGTTCAATTCACGACCACGAAACCCGGGTTTCGTCGTCGCAACCTCGTTTTCAATTCACGACCACGAAACCCGGGTTTCGTCGTCGCAACCTCGTTTTCAATTCATGACCACGAAGCCCAGGTTTCGTCGTCGCAACCTCGTTTTCAATTCACGACCAGGAAACTCATTAATTTGCTTTGTTTTGTTAATCCTTATATCTTTGGTCGCTAAGTAATAGCGGGAGACAATTCAATATCCTAGAACAGTTTGAGTGAAGTGAACAAGTGAACTGTAGATGTTGATTTTCGTGAACTTTAAATGCTAATTTCAACGTTTTAGCTTACGTGAGAGTGATGGAATAATTTTATCTGGACTATTAACTGCTAGAATTCATAGACGACATTAGTTTCATAGTGATATCTCGTTGGTTTTAAAAGTTTATTATATTATGCTTTGCTGTTTTGCTTAATCTTAAAATTTCGCTGTTTGCTGTATTTCTGGATTGTTCATTTCTATATTCTGGTTTTCACAAACCCAAATATTTGTGGGGATCATCAAAATTCACCACACATCAGTAAAAATAGAATGCTGAATGTAGTAGAAGCGGAAATAGTTTTTTCGTTTTTTTACTTCTTCTTGGTCCATATAGAAGAGTTCTTAATTTTTAGAAAAAAGCATTGGCTTCTTACAGTCAGTTCCTTATAAAAAAATGAGTGTACTGTAGTTTTATACTACCTAAGCTATATTCTATTTTTCATTTTGGGTTCCTCGCTCAGATTTTGCTTATATAAGGCTTCAGTACGGGGAAATACAGTATGTCAACATGGAAATATAGATAAGGTAACTTCAATAGATCAGTGACGGGGGTGTGCCATTTTCGTAATAAAAGGTTGACCCCAAAATTTATAAAAATTTCAAAAAGTATACCCCAAAGTTCACAAAGAAATATGAATATAGTACATAGAAATACTCAAAAGTCTGTTTTTAGAGTTATACAGCTGAAATTTATTTGGCAGTTGTTGTGACTTTATCAAGATTGATCATCTTAGCAAATTGATACCCCAAAATTTACTTTCCACCCGTAAAAAGGTACCTCAAAAAATGGCACATCCCGTACCCATACATATGGGAGTTACCCCCTGCCAAGAAGGCTACGCAAATTGATTAATTAAGCTGACAAGTTGATTGAAATCGCAAATTGGATGAACGGATAAAACCAAAATATGGTCGCCATTTTGACATAAGTTTGGCCGATCAGCCGATCAGATTTTCGAAACACGCGGTTCATATCATATGGCGATTTTGTCTTCATACTGAGGAGCGTTTGAATCAAGCAGACGGATGGCATGGGCAAGAATGATGGCACAATACAATCACAAATTGAATACAGTAGTACAATGGGGATCAGCGGTGTTGAATTGAACTTGAAAAGAGAAAGGTCTGATATTATTATGACATGTATCAATAATTAAAAACACGCGGAAACACCCAGTGATGAATCAGAATACGACAACACGTACTTCATTAAAAGATTGCTTATTATTAACACAAGAATGCAAAGACCTGTCTTCAAGATATAAGTCATCCTACGGATAGCTTCTCGGTATACTTCGGTGGGTACTTCAATATGTAGACATACCCGGGGTGGTACTTAATTGTTCAAATGACTAAACGTGCCGCCCAGTTTTTCCAAACCCATGTCTACCGATAAATTCTGTTTCTCGTGGTACCCATGTACAGAAAAACAACGAAATTTTTACCCATTTGTACCAATATCTGAAATGTTTGATATAACGCCTGAGGCAACTCTAAATGCGTCGAAAAGTCATTTGCGCTGAAAACTAGAACGCACTTTTATGAGGCTCTTTCAAAGCAATGCATGTCTAAAATGTTATATATAATTTACTACCCAAGTGTAGAGATTCTTTACGAAAATCAACTCATATGTAGGGAAATAGGCGCTGAAAAGTTACCCATTTGGGCGGCACGTCTAGCATAACGAACAATGGAAGTACCCACCCCGGGAGACATACTGGACGTGCTGCTCATATAGTTGGGTTTCTCAACTGTAATTCTCTCCACATGGTTCTGATATTCTGCTTGATTCTACTCGATGGGTTGGTATTTTAGGATTTTCTTACCACTAGGCCCAATATGATTTACCGGAAAGTGGCTGACAATCTTTCTAGGTTGTCTTTTGCTTTCAAAACAATGATTTAGTAGTAATCCCATCGCTGATTCGAAAATCGTAACAGTTTTCGTCTCTCTATCGAAGACTGCCATCAATGCGAATCAAAGCATCTGTTGTGGGCTTGCCATTTTATTTCTCAATTTGTTTTTGAAATAGTTCATTTTTATTAGCGAAGTTTCTGTTTAACAGCGCATTTGCGAAATTGCAGAAGAAAAAACGACAACTTTTATTTTCGAACAATAATGTTTCGGATTACTCAATCCATCTTCAGTTAATGAAATTTAATTGTAATTAGGTTGAAGATCTTTTCCTTTGCCTCTTTAAACAATAACCTAGCTTTGTAATAAATTCAAGGTTTTTATCTTTTAATTGCCAATTAACTGAAGATGGATTGATAAATTCAACGAAACATGTCTTGTTCGAAAATAAAAGTTGTCGTTTTTCGTTCTGCAAGTTCATTTTTGATAAAATACGCTCCACCTCGGCATTTGAATAAGGCAACGAATACAAAGCCAGCGCAAGACATGCAACGCTGTTAAATCGGGGGTTAGCAGCAGCACCTTTGTATTGCAGGAAATGGCTCCAAAATTTAACAGGATGGTCGCTCAAGTCCTTAGGCACATCAATTAACTTCATTTGACGTAGCTCATTGTTGACAGAATCAATGTCTGGTGATATGTTTTTAAAACGCTTCGTCAGCTTTGTCAAATCTTGCACACCATTTACCTCTTTTGGAGAAATGGTGGTTACAGCTTAGCTTGAAATATTGAGGCATTTTCTGGAAGTCTTTGTTGAACTTCTTCTGCTGATTTTACAAGAAACTCCAGGCATTTTCTTTGAAATCCTTCATTTGCTTCGCTCTGCACTGCTTAAAAATGCATACCCAAAGTCAACACATTCAGCTGGCATCAAATCTTGTTTAAAGTCGTAGATTACTCTGACTTATCTTGTCAAGCTTGCTTGGTATTACTATACGCTGAAGCAGAGATTGATAGAAGCTTGGGAGATCAGCACCAAGACGAACAACATCAGCATCACCAAGCTCAAAGAGCTTGTTGATTCTGGAGAAATCCTTTAGGATGCCTTCTAGAAACACCAAGTATGTGTAATTCTTGGAATCTTCATACATGCTAGCCAGCTGTCTTGCGGTGTAGCATTTTTCCATGCCCGAAGCTGCCATTGTAAAGCACAACTTGAGTGAATCCCATTGGTCAATGATTCTTCGGATGCATTCGTATCGGCTCATCCATCTTGTAGCGCTCAGTTGGAGAAGCTTGTCTGGAACCTCATTTGTGATGGTTTTATGGAGCTCTCTGTACTCTACCAGTCTTTTAGTGCTGTGCGAGAACCAGTTATACGATTCTCTTACCATAAAGTCAATATGGGCTGGCATCACTTCTGCTGCTTTGCTAGCTGCTAGTTGCAAGCTATGGCATACACATTTAAACATTACAATTTCCGGCACAAGACTTTTAAAATACGTTGACACACTGTGGTGTATTCCAACTATTGGGCTACACCCATCAACCCCGATCCCGATAAGCTTCTCAAGACACAGGCCAGCTTCTTCGAGAGCGGTCTTTATAGCAGCTCCTATCACATCTGATGTTGCGGTGGCCCCAAGGTTTATCATCTTAAAAAAGGTTGTTCTGACAGACTGTTTGGCAACACTGTAGTAACGAATGCAAATGGCCAAAATTTTTTTCTGGCTCACATCAGTGGACTCATCAATGATCAAACTGAAAAAACTCTCACCAACATCTTCAATCAATTCTTCGAACAGGGAGGGGGAGATAACGTTGACAATCAGTCCGGTACACTTGGTACGTTGCATTCGTAGATTAGCTGCAATTTGGGAATCCGGGAAGATTGATGACAAAAGAAGAGTTAGATGATCAACTGAACGAAATGCTGTATGTTTCGCAACAAACATGGCCGTCCGAAGTTCTGCAACTTTTCTTGACAATGATAATGCTGGTCTGAATGCTTGTACGATTGGTCTGATCTTCGCTAAACTTTCATTTTCTGCAACCTTATTTTATGCTTTTCAGTTGTAGTATGCTTTCGCAGATCATTCTTATGTGCCTTCAGCTCAATATTGCAAACTTTACAAAATGCTTTGCTCGAGTTTCCTTCCATCGAGGCAAGCCATCCTTCAATAATGAGGAAAAGATAAATCTTAAAGAAGGGAACTCAAATTACAATAGTTTTTTATGATTTTCTTGATTTCGGATTAAAAATTAAATAAAAATTTAGCTAATGCTTTAACTTCTATCATAGTGTTGTGCGAGAGGTTATTCGTTCCTTGAAAAGGCGCACAATTTTTCAATTAAAACAATAGAAATTCCAGCAAAATTTTCTTTAACATAGCTATCGTAATTTTCAGAAAAAAAGTTACCTTTAAAACCAGGATCGTTTAGCCAGGCGTGAGAGAATTTCTGAGAGTACCAAGATTTTGTTTTCGGCATCGCCAAAACAATGTCTATATTACTTTCGACTACTCTACTATATACAAAAATGTTGAAATTGAAATCTGCACTTAACTCTGTCTGACTTGATAGCTAAATCTAAATTATAGTGACCCGTTTTTCCGTAATTATATGGGTTAGAAGTGCGAAAAATTAATTACCAGACATATGGGTGGGTTTTGAAAAAACCTGGCGGCACCTCTAATTTATTGAACAATTGAAGCGACGAAACACCTTAGTGTGAGAGGAAACAAGGAGGAAACTCCCACTATGCTTGTTATTGAAATCTTATGCCGCATTGGGATCAGTAACAATTCCCCACCACATGACATACATTAGTGTTAGTTCTGTTAGTTTTAGTTCGAAATTTTTCTAATAAACATTTTTCTAGATGAATTTTTCATATTCCCAAGGTTTTTCCCAAGATATTTTTCCATAAAAAAAATCCCAAGAAAAATCCCAACAGCCCTAAAAATTTCCAAGATCTTGGGATAAAATCCCAAGTCTGGCAACCCTGAATATTTGCAGAAATGATATTTCCGATAAAAATAATTGAACAGGAAGTCGCGGTTTCCAGACCCGTCACTCATACTACATACTACGTCACTCATGGTCATAACAATATATAGAGGCATAGTGACACAGATAACTTTATCATAGCTTACCCGTTACCTTTCTTTATTTTCGAACGAATGTGTGTTTTATCAGAAATAGCGGTTAAACAGGGCGTTTACAAGAAAGGAGGTCTACAAACATTTAATGACCAACAAGGGACGATTTAAAAGGAACTCTTAAGCTAACCAACACAGTATGATCGTTTCTTTCTTTAATCGAGGCCAACTTGAGAAAAGGTCATGGTAAGAGCATTCTCAGTATGCATTATTATAAAAAGCTTTATAGATAACAGGAACTTCATCCAGTTTCTTAAATCGGCACCCGATTCGTTAAGATCAATAGCATGAGTTTTCATTGATCTTACCCAAAGTTGTTCAAAAAACTTTTCCGTTTCAAGATTCTTCTACAAGCTTTCAATAGGCTTCAGTGCTTTTGCTACAAGTGGTAATAAATCACGTGTTTTCTTCCGCCAATTTGTGGGATTCTTTGATATTTGGCACCAAATTTCACCATGATGCGGCTCAGCAAGGACACATTTTTCCATGACTGAACTTTGTTCTACCTGCAAATGAATTTTTTGACGATATAATTAAATAAAATGGTACACAGGAAACTGAATAAGAAGCCGATTTGAGAGAATATATGCAATCGGGTATACAACTTAATGATGAAAAGTATAACCAAAAGCTTAAATATTTTTATTAGGAAACAAACGAAAGACGATCAATGTTTGTTATGAACTATACATTCGACTGTACTTTCCAACATTCACATCAAGCCCATTTCTATTTGCGCTTTACAATGCAAAGAAAGAGTCGTTCTACGGTGTCTAAAATGCTTTACACAGCACAAAAAGTAAGCTAACGAAATTGCCTACAGGCTTTTAAAAATAACCAATTTGTGATAAGTTTCGGCGAAGAAAATCTGGGAAGAATAATGCCTGAACACAAAATTCTAGACTCTTTTTTCAAAGTTGTTATTAGAATTCTCTTTTTGCGTTTATCAAGATTATTTTTCACCGGAAAATGGCTACATATGATGCATTTTCTTCCTGCACATTACCGGCAAAAGATATTTTGGAAAACTAGCATTTCAAATTCGTTTTTCGGAAAATCTCGGACAGGGTCTAGGACCCCGTTTACACCAATGCCGGTATGAGATGAAAAGGGTAAGAAACTATACAGTTTTGGCCTTGCGTCTACACTATGCCGGCACAGTTTTGATATGAATACAGCAAGAAATGAATACTATACGGTATACGCCAACCGGCGTCAACTGAAAATAGTGTAAAAGGCTGAATACGGTACAGTTTGGTGCCGCTTCACTGAATGAATGAGAGAAAAACAATTACACTTAGGTCTTGTTGTCATGAAACAATTGATTTCTGACAAAAACCGATGACCTTGCTCATCGTACTCATTTCATGCCGGCATAGTGTCAATGGGACTCCCAATTCCCCACCCAACATGAAATCATTCCGCATTCATTACACACCGGCATAATGTAAACGGGGCCTTAACCTTTCACAGCATTAAAGGTTCCGAAAGTTTTTATCCGAACCTTATGAATATGAAGTAAGCTTAGGCCTTAAATACCCCAAGCTTGAAAATTCAGATATTACACCGTATTAGCAGTCCTTAAATGAAGAAGATTGCTAACACGGTATGATATCAAAACGCTAATGAAGGGGAAGGTGAAATGGTTATTAGCGCCAGTCGCTGGGAAATCAGAAATAGATGAATTAACGAGGTCTCTATGGCTGTGTGTTGCTGTGTGGCTAGTGCGTGAACCCCGAACTAACTGAGCTCCAGACACCAAGAACAACCTGACGTTACAGCAACTTCAATGAAAAGAAAGAGAGCAGAGACGATGCCAGGAAATAATTGAATCAGATATGATTTCGATATGAATCTGTGGAAGAATCAATACTAAGCAAAACAGCTCCACTCTCTATCAGCCTATTGCAAAACCATAACATAGCACACAGTTCATATTTCATACAGTACCGAAAGGGGACGAAATTTCATATCCTATCGTACAAAAGCGTTGCCTTGCATATATACGGTCAAAACGTTAATGACATTATTCAAAACACAATACTTCAAGGGAAGAAACTTTCGCGGGAAAAAACCTATCGCGTTTTTCGAGTTTTTGGTCCAAATTGAGAAGTTAGAACAGAGCTTAAGAAAATATGCTACATCCGTTCATGCTTTCTTGTATACCAAAAGAACACTAAGTGGTGCCAATGGCACACGTGACTCAGCAAAAAATAAGAAAAACAACACTGGTTTCCACCCATGTGTATTTAATCTTGGTCAGAATTGGAACCATTTTGTGTTTTTGCGATGAAATTTTAGGTAGGCACATCTATATGCATTGAAAATCTAAATGAAAAAACCACTGAATGACGTTGTAATTTGAAAAACTGGCTGCTTTAAGGCGGGACATTTCTGCATCGAAGTTTCGCTAGGAAGTTTAAGAAAAACATGAACATTTCTTAAGCTTATTAAAAAAGGATTAAAAACAACATGGGTTTGCATGGGTTTTCGCTTCTTATCATCCTAATATTTGCATTTTTTATGATTTTGTAGTGAGCAGGCAAGAGTAAACAACATTTAAGAAAATGAAATAGCAACGAGGATATAAAATCACCTACCTCGTTGCCATGCTGCAGCTCAAATTTGTAAAAATAGGCCCATGCATCTCCCAAGTCAGGATCAATTTTCACTGTTCTATTAAACCATTCTCTTGTTTTGTTGATCTTTCGCTCACTCCAAAATAATCTTTTATGAAAATAACATTAAATAATCATCGTAAAAAGAAATTCATAACAGATACGGGGATTATTTCTTTAAGCTAAATAACAAGTATATAACATGTATTTTAAATCATTAATGTGAAATTTGCAGTTTGTTTACAGAGGTTAATAGAATATTGATGGGGATAGTAGCGAAATTCAATCGAACACTGCAAACAGTCAAAGAGCTTTCTTCCCTTTGCATTGCGGAAAACAATCTCAACATATCCTCATCTTGATGAACTGAATCTCAGTTTATGAGGTGGTTTTAGAGTTAAACGATTTGTTTAAATATCTTTGAACCTGCATGTTTTCTCTTTAGAAATTCATTACCCTAGGGAATCAAGTGAGAAAAAGGAACTATTCAATCAAAATCAACTTTGGTCTGTTGAAATTTTCGGCAAGAGTAGTATTATATTTATAACATTTGGTTCCTCGATAGCCTCGTCTCTCAGCCCACCCTGCAGATAGGTTACCCAGTTGTTGTTTTTCATGCCCCATTCATCCTCCACTAGTGTTAGTTTTATTTGAATTTGTTTCACATGTTTCTTTTTTCTTAACTTTGGTTGCTGTTTGAGGTATGGCACAACAAATACACTCTTTTTTTTATAAGAACAATTTTATAAGAACACGAGCCTGGATTTTGCCCAGATTTTAAGAACAAATTAAAGAACAAGCTGAGGCTGGCATTTTCAAAAGCCCTAAGAATATCAGCGAAATATGTAAGTAAGACTTAAAAAGCAAGCAAACAGAGATATAGACAAGAATGCTGCATTTTCACACAAACCTAGTACCACCCCAGACATTCATTGAAAAATATAGATATCTTAGTAACCAAGGAATTGAGAACAGATTAAGAACATTTCAAATAGAGGTTTCCGCAAAAGATGGCCGCCGTTTCTGTCAATCCCTTGTTTTTCTTAAGGTTTTCCGAAGGGAGTTCTGGGAATAATTTCCTTAGCTACGAATTCAACGTCTGCAGCTATGTAAAATACGTAACTAAGGAAATTATTCCCAGAATTCCTTTCGAAAATCCTTAATGAAAACAGTAGGCAAAAACGGCGGCCATCTTTTGCGGAAGAGTCTGAAATATGTTTCAAAAAGGATAGAGGGTGATACAGTGGTAATAAATCAGTCGAAAACAAGAAATATGCAGGCTGAGAGCGAAGCCAGCGCTTTAAAAAAAGCGTGTAGGCAATTTGTTGTAGCAGTTTAGTATTGTGCTCACTTTGGCAGTTTTGATCGGCGACGAAGGCGCCTCGCCACTCTGGAAACTTAATCTTAAAGTATTAAGTCCTTCGAGACAAGCAGTCTCCGCTGTACCCATTTCTAACGCTTGAGACTGCTTTTGCTCAAGCAAGCCAAGATACCGAAAAATGTTCCAAAATAGCCTCGAACGAATGCACGAAGGTATCTTCTACCCTTTTACTTCAAATTTCTTCATCTGATGGCATCTTCCACCAAAATTTCAAGTATTTTAGATAGTGAAAAGCTTTCATTTTCTCCACAAAGGGTAAATACTATGGGGAAATGTGCATTTGCACCGTTTTAAATACATCTTTGAAGATGCCTCGAAGAATCCCAGTTATCGCAAATTTGAAAATTTCTTGTATCTACGACAATAATCTCCCATTTAAATTACCTTTGGCCATTAGAGATTTGGCAAATTCTTTATTTCCACTTCTGACTTCCACGCGAACAGCCTCAAGCCTATTTGAAAGTAACAATAAATGTCCAAAAATTGTGACAGTCTACAAGAAGCCTAAAAAGAGATGTTTAAAACAGGTAAACAAGCAGAATCTTAGGCGTCAGGGGGTTTTTTATTTGCTGCCATTTTGCACCAACTCTGAATCTGACAGACTTCGCAGACTTCCAAAACTAATTCTTTTCGGCATATCTCGCAACGATCTAAGATTCTAGAGGTGTCTTCACACTCCCTCTCGACGCTTAGATGTGTCGCAGATTTCGCAGAGAATCAATCTCCTATCCAGTCCTATCCATGCAAAGCTAGAATCATTCTAAATAGGACAAATATTGGCCAAGAACTAAGATAAACTATAAACACCAAAATGTTGGGATGACGCACCAAAGTTCAGCATTTTGTGGATTTCGATGTCTTGCTTGCTCTAACAATGATCGAGCTTTCGTGATCTGACCTAAACAAGACACAAAATAACAATAGAAAAAGGAAAAAATGCATTTGCAGAACATGGCTAGCTTAAAGCACAGCCTTGTCAGGTTGCTAAACCAGGAGTCAAATTGAACAAGCATCTGTAATTCCTTGAAAACGCATTGGGCACTTATTTTGGACAAAATTAACAAAATTAACTCAACAAAATCTGCGTTGTAAACACAAAACTTGTTACAAAGCATTTTAAGTATGAAAACATGGAAATAAAAGTCTCGAACAAATTAATGGGAGACACACCGATGACACACTGATGTAGAACATTCCAGCCAAGAACTCTTATTATACGAAGCGGTGAAAATTTTCATTCTACGCTTATCTACTAGAAACTTGCACTGTGTTGTCTGATCTTTCGTTTACTCTACTAATTTTCTCGTGGTTTTGCCTTTTCGTTCTATTTCGTTTTATTTCGACAACGAGAGGAAGAAGATTGACGTTTTGACTTTTCACCACAGCAACAATACGCAAGGGAGGTCATTTGAATAAACTTTATATCTGTCCGATGGGATGATGACATCTCTACTCTTTTCGACATTGGAAAATATTTATTGCCCAACAGTAGTATAATTTCTCTTACCCCCCTCCCCCACTGATTTTATTGCAGAAATGGACTTCTCTAAAACACCAACTTTTCAACTATTGGGGGAGGGGCGACTGTTCCCCTTGCCCCCCTGGCTACGTTACTGATGTTCGGTAAACTTTGCCGGCCAAAATAACAGTGATTGTTTGTTTGTTTTTTTCTGGTGTATACACCATACAAATACACCAAGTTATGCACCAACCGAGGATGGAAAGTAAGGGCAGGCAATGAATATATTCACGAGAGATATCTTCGACCTGGTAGGCAAATGAAATGCCGTTAGATCCCATTAGTGCAGTACAGGATACACGGAGTACCCAATTTACTGAGAGGCCCCCAAGCGGTTCTGCGTGATGCGTTATTGGACCATTTTCATGCGTGATTTCGTGAAACGAGAAATTTTTGCGCGTGAATGAGTGAATCTAAACTCCTGCGTGTCGCGTGAAATGCTTTGCTAATGCTCGTGATTTCGTGATTTACAGTATTTGCAACATAATTGAGAGGTTGCTTGAAAGCAGGAATGCCCTTTTATCCACCAAACGTTGTCAGCCAACTATATTTCTTTCATTCTCTCATATGATGAATTAATTTGGTCCCCAAAAATCTTGCTCGAAAATTTGGGGAGCAACGCCTGAAGTTTGATGCACGTAAAAAATGAAGTTTTATCGTGTGTGATTGCGTGAATCGTCGAAAAATTGCGCGTGATCGCGTTTCAAGAAGCAATAAACGCGTTGTAACGAACTTTTGACGTTGCCTGTTGCACATTGGATGATATTCATCAAATCTTCCACGTGTTTCGCATAATCCAGTGTATTACTGCGTCAATGGAGTTTTACGGTATCCAAATTTTTTAATTTTGTGTTGAACGTGAAATATTGAATGTGCCTTGAGATAATTGTCGACATGTTGTATACACGTAGTGTTTAGCAGGCAGTCTTCTGCCATTCTTCCATCACATGTTGCAGCTCTTTGTTGCTAAGTCTGTAATGTTGTACGTTAAGTGTTGCTTGTACTGTGTAACAAGTTGTCTTCTGTCTCTTACGTTGTCTTGCATATGTTGTGCTTTTGCTCTTGAGTCTGCAACGCTGCACGTCAAGTGTTGCATGCTGTGTACAAAAACGTGCCTTTGTTAAACCAGTAATGTTGTACGTCAAATGTTGCACATAGAGTATAACATATCCTCTTCTGCAATCCATTACTTATATGATGTAGCTATCGCGCGGCATTGGGGCCAAAAATATTTCGTCGTACCTGCTTCTCGTCGTGTAACACGACGACGCAACCCGGGTTTCGTCACTTGAATAATTTACCACCACGAAACCCGGGTTTCGTCGTCGTGAAACACGACCACGAAATCTAGATTTCGTGGCCGTGTTCAATTCACGACCACGAAACCCGGGTTTCGTCGTCGCAACCTCGTTTTCAATTCACGACCACGAAACCCGGGTTTCGTCGTCGCAACCTCGTTTTCAATTCACGACCAAGAAACCCGGGTTTCGTCGTCGCAACCTCGTTTTCAATTCACGACCACGAAACCCAGGTTTCGTCGTCGCAACCTCGTTTTCAATTCACGACCAGGAAACCCATTAATTTGCTTTGTTTTGTTAATCCTTATATCTTTGGTTGCTAAGTAATAGCGGGAGACAATTCAATATCCTAGAACAGTTTGAGTGAAGTGAACAAGTGAACTGTAGATGTTGATTTTCGTGAACTTTAAATGCTAATTTCAACGTTTTAGCTTACGTGAGAGTGATGGAATAATTTTATCTGGACTATTAACTGCTAGAATTCATAGACGACATAAGTTTCATAGTGATATCTCGTTGGTTTTAAAAGTTTATTATATTACGCTTTGCTGTTTTGCTTAATCTTAAAATTTCGCTGTTTGCTGTATTTCTGGATTGTTCATTTCTATATTCTGGTTTTCACAAACCCAAATATTTGTGGGGATCATCAAAATTCACCACACATCAGTAAAAATAGAATGCTGAATGTAGTAAAAGCGGAAATAGTTTTTTCGTTTTTTTACTTCTTCTTGGTCCATATAGAAGAGTTCTTAATTTTTAGAAAAAAGCATTGGCTTCTTACAGTCAGTTCCTTATAAAAAAATGAGTGTACTGTAGTTTTATACTACCTAAGCTATATTCTATTTTTCATTTTGGGTTCCTCGCTCAGATTTTGCTTATATAAGGCTTCAGTACGGGGAAATACAGTATGTCAACATGGAAATATAGATAATAAGAAATTAAATTATTAAAATATTATGACTGTCTTCAAAGTTTGGTTAAGTTCCGACATGGTGAAATTCTCGTCGCAGGCAGAATATTTCACAGAACGTCAACAAATTTTACTTCTAAGTTATCTTCGTTAAATTTCTCAAAATGACATTTTGGGTAACTTCAATAGATCAGTGACGGGGTGTGCCATTTTCGTAATAAAAGTTGACCCCAAAATTTATGAAAATTCTAAAAGTATACCCCAAAGTTCACAAAGAAATATGAATATAGTACATAGAAATACTCAAAAGTCTGTTTTAGAGTTATACAGCTGAAATTTATTTGGCAGTTATTGTGACTTTATCAAAATTGATCATCTTAGCAAAATGATACCCCAAGTTTGTAATTTTAGCAAATTTGATACCCCAAAATTTATTTTCCACCCCTAAAAGGTACCTCAAAAATGGCACATCCTGTACCCATACATATGGGAGTTACCCCCCAAGCAGACGGATGGCATGGGCAAGAATGATGGCACAATACAATCACAAATTGAATACAGTAGTACAATGGGGATCAGCGGTGTTGAATTGAACTTGAAAAGAGAAAGGTCTGATATTATTATGACATGTATCAATAATTAAAAACACGCGGAAACACCCAGTGATGAATCAGAATACGACAACACGTACTTCATTAAAAGATTGCTTATTATTAACACAAGAATGCAAAGACCTGTCTTCAAGATATAAGTCATCCTACGGATAGCTTCTCGGTATACCCCCCGGTGGGGTACTTCAATATGTAGACATACCCCGGGGTGGTACTTAATTGTTCAAATGACTAAACGTGCCGCCCAGTTTTTCCAAACCCATGTCTACCGATAAATTCTGTTTCTCGTGGTACCCATGTACAGAAAAAACAACGAAATTTTTTACCCATTTGTACCAATATCTGAAATGTTTGATATAACGCCTGAGGCAACTCTAAATGCGTCGAAAAGTCATTTGCGCTGAAAACTAGAACGCACTTTTTATGAGGCTCTTTCAAAGCAATGCATGTCTAAAATGTTATATATAATTTACTACCCAAGTGTAGAGATTCTTTACGAAAAATCAACTCATATGTAGGGAAATAGGCGCTGAAAAAGTTACCCATTTGGGCGGCACGTCTAGCATAACGAACAATGGAAGTACCCAGGGAGACATACTGGACGTGCTGCTCATATAGTTGGGTTTCAACTGTAATTCTCTCCACATGGTTCTGATATTCTGCTTGATTCTACTCGATGGGTTGGTATTTTAGGATTTTCTTACCACTAGGCCCAATATGATTTACCGGAAAGTGGCTGACAATCTTTCTAGGTTGTCTTTTCAAAACAATGATTTAGTAGTAATCCCATCGCTGATTCGAAAATCGTAACAGTTTTCGTCTCTCTATCGAAGACTGCCATCAATGCGAATCAAAGCATCTGTTGTGGGGCTTGCCATTTTATTTCTCAATTTGTTTTTGAAATAGTTCATTTTATTAGCGAAGTTTCTGTTTAAAATTACAATTAAAGTGTAAAAAACAAAAAGAAAAAAAACAAAAAACAAAAAACATGAAACTATTATACTAAGTCAAATTATAATGGTAAAGCTGCCTTTATTATAATAAATTCAATTTATTAACTGAAGATTTGAGTAATCTCTTGTTCGAAAATAAAAGTTGTCGTTTTTCTTCTGCAAGTTCATTTTTGATAAAATACGCTCCACCTCGGCATTTGAATAAGGCAACGAATACAAAGCCAGCGCAAGACATGCAACGCTGTTAAATCGGGGGTTAGCAGCAGCACCTTTGTATTGCAGGAAATGGCTCCAAAATTTAACAGGATGGTCGCTCAAGTCCTTAGGCACATCAATTAACTTCATTTGACGTAGCTCATTGTTGACAGAATCAATGTCTGGTGATATGTTTTTAAAACGCTTCGTCAGCTTTGTCAAATCTTGCACACCATTTACCTCTTTTGGAGAAATGGTGGTTACAGCTAACTTGAAATATTGAGGCATTTTCTGGAAGTCTTTGTTGAACTTCTTCTGCTGATTTTACAAGAAACTCCAGGCATTTTTCTTTGAAATCCTTCATTTGCTTCGCTCTGCACTGCTTAAAAATGCATACCCAAAGTCAACACATTCAGCTGGCATCAAATCTTGTTTAAAGTCGTAGATTACTCTGACTTATCTTGTCAAGCTTGCTTGGTATTACTATACGCTGAAGCAGAGATTGATAGAAGCTTGGGAGATCAGCACCAAGACGAACAACATCAGCATCACCAAGCTCAAAGAGCTTGTTGATTCTGGAGAAATCCTTTAGGATGCCTTCTAGAAACACCAAGTATGTGTAATTCTTGGAATCTTCATACATGCTAGCCAGCTGTCTTGCGGTGTAGCATTTTCCATGCCCGAAGCTGCCATTGTAAAGCACAACTTGAGTGAATCCCATTGGTCAATGATTCTTCGGATGCATTCGTATCGGCTCATCCATCTTGTAGCGCTCAGTTGGAGAAGCTTGTCTGGAACCTCATTTGTGATGGTTTTATGGAGCTCTCTGTACTCTACCAGTCTTTAGTGCTGTGCGAGAACCAGTTATACGATTCTCTTACCATAAAGTCAATATGGGCTGGCATCACTTCTGCTGCTTTGCTAGCTGCTAGTTGCAAGCTATGGCATACACATTTAAACATTACAATTTCCGGCACAAGACTTTTAAAATACGTTGACACACTGTGGTGTATTCCAACTATTGGGCTACACCCATCAACCCCGATCCCGATAAGCTTCTCAAGACACAGGCCAGCTTCTTCGAGAGCGGTCTTTATAGCAGCTCCTATCACATCTGATGTTGCGGTGGCCCCAAGGTTTATCATCTTAAAAAAGGTTGTTCTGACAGACTGTTTGGCAACACTGTAGTAACGAATGCAAATGGCCAAAATTTTTCTGGCTCACATCAGTGGACTCATCAATGATCAAACTGAAAAACTCTCACCAACATCTTCAATCAATTCTTCGAACAGGGAAAGGGGGAGATAACGTTGACAATCAGTCCGGTACACTTGGTACGTTGCATTCGTAGATTAGCTGCAATTTGGGAATCCGGGAAGATTGATGACAAAAGAAGAGTTAGATGATCAACTGAACGAAATGCTGTATGTTTCGCAACAAACATGGCCGTCCGAAGTTCTGCAACTTTTCTTGACAATGATAATGCTGGTCTGAATGCTTGTACGATTGGTCTGATCTTCGCTAAACTTTCATTTTCTGCAACCTTATTTTTATGCTTTTCAGTTGTAGTATGCTTTCGCAGATCATTCTTATGTGCCTTCAGCTCAATATTGCAAACTTTACAAAATGCTTTGCTCGAGTTTCCTTCCATCGAGGCAAGCCATCCTTCAATAATGAGGAAAAGATAAATCTTAAAGAAGGGAACTCAAATTACAATAGTTTTTTATGATTTTCTTGATTTCGGATTAAAAATTAAATAAAAATTTAGCTAATGCTTTAACTTCTATCATAGTGTTGTGCGAGAGGTTATTCGTTCCTTGAAAAGGCGCACAATTTTTCAATTAAAACAATAGAAATTCCAGCAAAATTTTCTTTAACATAGCTATCGTAATTTTCAGAAAAAAAGTTACCTTTAAAACCAGGATCGTTTAGCCAGGCGTGAGAGAATTTCTGAGAGTACCAAGATTTTGTTTTCGGCATCGCCAAAACAATGTCTATATTACTTTCGACTACTCTACTATATACAAAAAATGTTGAAATTGAAATCTGCACTTAACTCTGTCTGACTTGATAGCTAAATCTAAATTATAGTGACCCGTTTTTTCCGTAATTATATGGGTTAGAAGTGCGAAAAATTAATTACCAGACATATGGGTGGGTTTTGAAAAAACCTGGCGGCACCTCTAATTTATTGAACAATTGAAGCGACGAAACACCTTAGTGTGAGAGGAAACAAGGAGGAAACTCCCACTATGCTTGTTATTGAAATCTTATGCCGCATTGGGATCAGTAACAATTCCCCACCACATGACATACATTAGTGTTAGTTCTGTTAGTTTTAGTTCGAAATTTTTCTAATAAACATTTTTCTAGATGAATTTTTCATATTCCCAAGGTTTTTCCCAAGATATTTTTCCATAAAAAAAATCCCAAGAAAAATCCCAACAGCCCTAAAAATTTCCAAGATCTTGGGATAAAATCCCAAGTCTGGCAACCCTGAATATTTGCAGAAATGATATTTCCGATAAAAATAATTGAACAGGAAGTCGCGGTTTCCAGACCCGTCACTCATACTACATACTACGTCACTCATGGTCATAACAATATATAGAGGCATAGTGACACAGATAACTTTATCATAGCTTACCCGTTACCTTTCTTTATTTTCGAACGAATGTGTGTTTTATCAGAAATAGCGGTTAAACAGGGGCGTTTACAAGAAAGGAGGTCTACAAACATTTAATGACCAACAAGGGACGATTTAAAAGGAACTCTTAAGCTAACCAACACAGTATGATCGTTTCTTTCTTTAATCGAGGCCAACTTGAGAAAAGGTCATGGTAAGAGCATTCTCAGTATGCATTATTATAAAAAAGCTTTATAGATAACAGGAACTTCATCCAGTTTCTTAAATCGGCACCCGATTCGTTAAGATCAATAGCATGAGTTTTCATTGATCTTACCCAAAGTTGTTCAAAAAACTTTTCCGTTTCAAGATTCTTCTACAAGCTTTCAATAGGCTTCAGTGCTTTTGCTACAAGTGGTAATAAATCACGTGTTTTCCGCCAATTTGTGGATTCTTTGATATTTGGCACCAAATTTCACCATGATGCGGCTCAGCAAGGACACATTTTTCCATGACTGAACTTTGTTCTACCTGCAAATGAATTTTTTGACGATATAATTAAATAAAATGGTACACAGGAAACTGAATAAGAAGCCGATTTGAGAGAATATATGCAATCGGGTATACAACTTAATGATGAAAAGTATAACCAAAAGCTTAAATATTTTATTAGGAAACAAACGAAAGACGATCAATGTTTGTTATGAACTATACATTCGACTGTACTTTCCAACATTCACATCAAGCCCATTTCTATTTGCGCTTTACAATGCAAAGAAAGAGTCGTTCTACGGTGTCTAAAATGCTTTACACAGCACAAAAAGTAAGCTAACGAAATTGCCTACAGGCTTTTAAAAATAACCAATTTGTGATAAGTTTCGGCGAAGAAAATCTGGGAAGAATAATGCCTGAACACAAAATTCTAGACTCTTTTTTCAAAGTTGTTATTAGAATTCTCTTTTTGCGTTTATCAAGATTATTTTTCACCGGAAAATGGCTACATATGATGCATTTTCTTCCTGCACATTACCGGCAAAAGATATTTTGGAAAACTAGCATTTCAAATTCGTTTTTCGGAAAATCTCGGACAGGGTCTAGGACCCCGTTTACACCAATGCCGGTATGAGATGAAAAGGGTAAGAAACTATACAGTTTTGGCCTTGCGTCTACACTATGCCGGCACAGTTTTGATATGAATACAGCAAGAAATGAATACTATACGGTATACGCCAACCGGCGTCAACTGAAAATAGTGTAAAAGGCTGAATACGGTACAGTTTGGTGCCGCTTCACTGAATGAATGAGAGAAAAACAATTACACTTAGGTCTTGTTGTCATGAAACAATTGATTTCTGACAAAAACCGATGACCTTGCTCATCGTACTCATTTCATGCCGGCATAGTGTCAATGGGACTCCCAATTCCCCACCCAACATGAAATCATTCCGCATTCATTACACACCGGCATAATGTAAACGGGGCCTTAACCTTTCACAGCATTAAAGGTTCCGAAAGTTTTTATCCGAACCTTATGAATATGAAGTAAGCTTAGGCCTTAAATACCCCAAGCTTGAAAATTCAGATATTACACCGTATTAGCAGTCCTTAAATGAAGAAGATTGCTAACACGGTATGATATCAAAACGCTAATGAAGGGGAAGGTGAAATGGTTATTAGCGCCAGTCGCTGGGAAATCAGAAATAGATGAATTAACGAGGTCTCTATGGCTGTGTGTTGCTGTGTGGCTAGTGTGCGTGAACCCCGAACTAACTGAGCTCCAGACACCAAGAACAACCTGACGTTACAGCAACTTCAATGAAAAGAAAGAGAGCAGAGACGATGCCAGGAAATAATTGAATCAGATATGATTTCGATATGAATCTGTGGAAGAATCAATACTAAGCAAAACAGCTCCACTCTCTATCAGCCTATTGCAAAACCATAACATAGCACACAGTTCATATTTCATACAGTACCGAAAGGGGACGAAATTTCATATCCTATCGTACAAAAGCGTTGCCTTGCATATATACGGTCAAAACGTTAATGACATTATTCAAAACACAATACTTCAAGGGAAGAAACTTTCGCGGGAAAAAACCTATCGCGTTTTTCGAGTTTTTGGTCCAAATTGAGAAGTTAGAACAGAGCTTAAGAAAATATGCTACATCCGTTCATGCTTTCTTGTATACCAAAAGAACACTAAGTGGTGCCAATGGCACACGTGACTCAGCAAAAAATAAGAAAAAAACAACACTGGTTTCCACCCATGTGTATTTAATCTTGGTCAGGAATTGGAACCATTTTGTGTTTTTGCGATGAAATTTTAGGTAGGCACATCTATATGCATTGAAAATCTAAATGAAAAACCACTGAATGACGTTGTAATTTGAAAACTGGCTGCTTTAAGGCGGGACATTTCTGCATCGAAGTTTCGCTAGGAAGTTTAAGAAAAACATGAACATTTCTTAAGCTTATTAAAAAAGGATTAAAAACAACATGGGTTTGCATGGGTTTTCGCTTCTTATCATCCTAATATTTGCATTTTTTATGATTTTGTAGTGAGCAGGCAAGAGTAAACAACATTTAAGAAAATGAAATAGCAACGAGGATATAAAATCACCTACCTCGTTGCCATGCTGCAGCTCAAATTTGTAAAAATAGGCCCATGCATCTCCCAAGTCAGGATCAATTTTCACTGTTCTATTAAACCATTCTCTTGTTTTGTTGATCTTTCGCTCACTCCAAAATAATCTTTTATGAAAATAACATTAAATAATCATCGTAAAAAGAAATTCATAACAGATACGGGGATTATTTCTTTAAGCTAAATAACAAGTATATAACATGTATTTTAAATCAGTAATGTGAAATTTGCAGTTTGTTTACAGAGGTTAATAGAATATTGATGGGGATAGTAGCGAAATTCAATCCAACACTGCAAACAGCCAAAGAGCTTTGTTCCCTTTGCATTGCGGAAAACAATCTCAACATATCCTCATCTTGATGAAATGAATCTCAGTTTCTGAGGTGGTTTTAGAGTTAAACGATTTGTTTAAATATCTTTGAACATGCATGTTTTCTCTTTAGAAATTCATTACCCTAGGGATTCAAGTGAGAAAAAGGAACTATTCAATAAAAAGCAACTTTGGTCTGTTATACACTCTTTTTTTATAAGAACAATTTTATAAGAACACGAGCCTGGATTTTGCCCAGATTTTAAGAACAAATTAAAGAACAAGCTGAGGCTGGCATTTTCAAAAGCCCTAAGAATATCAGCGAAGTATGTAAGTAAGACAGTCAGACTGAACGCAAAAAGGAAGCAGACTGAGATATAGACAAGAATGCTGCATTTTCACACAAACCTAGTACCACCCCAGACATTCATTGAAAAATATAGATATCTTAGTAACCAAGGAATTGAGAACAGATTAAGAAAATTTCTTGAGAAAATTAGGAACTGTGGCCACAATCTGAGATATTATGCGGAGAAGTCTATCCATAGATGTTAAGATAATAATCTTTCGCGCTTTTGAATCAGCCAATGAATCAGTGGAATGGAACCTGCCAAAGAGGGCCAAAATATTGCATAGTAAAACGTGTAACATACTTTGATACGGCCAATAACACATGTGGGTCATGTTCGCATTTTTTCAAAGCATCAACGCTTTTTGTTTTCCTTTGCGGTCTAGTTTCCATGAAGATAGCCTCTGCCCACAACATTCCGGACGTTGGACATTCTTGCATAGCTAAAACGATGAAGAAAATCACTAAGACAGCTGATAAAATATCCGGAGAAACGCTAAAACACAGCACAAAAACTACAAACTATACATGATTAGGTTAAAAAATTTAAGAAAAATGGATATTGAATCAATTAAATTTAACATAACAGTGTAATTGTCCACTGTTAACTGAAAAACTGAACAAAATTAATTAATAGAGGTTTCCGCAAAAGATGGCGGCCGTTTCTGTCAATCCCTTGTTTTTCTTAAGTTTTTTTAAAGGGAATTCTGGGAATAATTTCCTTAGCTACGAATTCAACGTCTGCAGCTATGTAAAATAATTATTCCTAACTAAGATAATTATTCCCAAATTCCTTTCGAAAATTCTTAATGAAAACAGTAGGCAAAAACGGCGGCCATCTTTTGAGGAAGCGTCTTCTTTCAGCCAACATGTTGGCCAACAATGTTGGCACGGTTCGCGGAGGCCTTTCCCATTTAAATTACCTTTGGCCATTAGAGATTTGGCAAATTCTTTATTTCCACTTCTGACTTCCACGCGAACAGCCTCAAGCCTATTTGAAAGTAACAATAAATGTCCAAAAATTGTGACAGTCTACAAGAAGCCTAAAAGAGATGTTTAAAACAGGTAAACAAGCAGAATCTTAGGCGTCAGGGGTTTTATTTGCTGCCATTTTGCACCAACTCTGAATCTGACAGACTTCGCAGACTTCCAAAACTAATTCTTTTCGGCATATCTCGCAACGATCTAAGATTCTAGAGGTGTCTTCACACCCTCTCGACGCTTAGATGTGTCGCAGATTTCGCAGAGAATCAATCTCCTATCCAGTCCTATCCATGCAAAGCTAGAATCATTCTAAATAGGACAAATATTGGCCAAGAACTAAGATAAACTATAAACACCAAAATGTTGGGATGACGCACCAAAGTTCAGCATTTTGTGGATTTCGATGTCTTGCTTGCTCTAACAATGATCGAGCTTTCGTGATCTGACCTAAACAAGACACAAAATAACAATAGAAAAAGGAAAAAATGCATTTGCAGAACATGGCTAGCTTAAAGCACAGCCTTGTCAGGTTGCTAAACCAGGAGTCAAATTGAACAAGCATCTGTAATTCCTTGAAAACGCATTGGGCACTTATTTTGGACAAAATTAACAAAATTAACTCAACAAAATCTGCGTTGTAAACACAAAACTTGTTACAAAGCATTTTAAGTATGAAAACATGGAAATAAAAGTCTCGAACAAATTAATGGGAGACACACCGATGACACACTGATGTAGAACATTCCAGCCAAGAACTCTTATTATACGAAGCGGTGAAAATTTTCATTCTACGCTTATCTACTAGAAACTTGCACTGTGTTGTCTGATCTTTCGTTTACTCTACTAATTTTCTCGTGGTTTTGCCTTTTCGTTCTATTTCGTTTTATTTCGACAACGAGAGGAAGAAGATTGACGTTTTGACTTTTCACCACAGCAACAATACGCAAGGGAGGTCATTTGAATAAACTTTATATCTGTCCGATGGGATGATGACATCTCTACTCTTTTCGACATTGGAAAATATTTATTGCCCAACAGTAGTATAATTTCTCTTACCCCCCTCCCCCACTGATTTTATTGCAGAAATGGACTTCTCTAAAACACCAACTTTTCAACTATTGGGGGAGGGGCGACTGTTCCCCTTGCCCCCCTGGCTACGTTACTGATGTTCGGTAAACTTTGCCGGCCAAAATAACAGTGATTGTTTGTTTGTTTTTTTCTGGTGTATACACCATACAAATACACCAAGTTATGCACCAACCGAGGATGGAAAGTAAGGGCAGGCAATGAATATATTCACGAGAGATATCTTCGACCTGGTAGGCAAATGAAATGCCGTTAGATCCCATTAGTGCAGTACAGGATACACGGAGTACCCAATTTACTGATTTGCACATGAGCAAGTTCAGTTGCACGTACTTTAAGAACACATTCGAGAGGCCCCAAGCAGTTCTGCGTGATGCGTTATTGGACCATTTTCATGCGTGATTTCGTGAAACGAGAAATTTTTGCGCGTGAATGAGTGAATCTAAACTCCTGCGTGTCGCGTGAAATGCTTTGCTAATGCTCGTGATTTCGTGATTTACAGTATTTGCAACATAATTGAGAGGTTGCTTGAAAGCAGGAATGCCCTTTTATCCACCAAACGTTGTCAGCCAACTATATTTCTTTCATTCTCTCATATGATGAATTAATTTCGTCCCCAAAAATCTTGCTCGAAAATTTGGGGAGCAACGCCTGAAGTTGGATGCACGTGAAAATGAAGTTTTATCGTGCTTGATTTCGTGAATCGTCGAAAAATTGCGCGTGATCGCGTGATTTTGCATCCCCCTTGGGGGGCCTCTTAGTTCATTCTTCAAATCCATAACATTGCCTTTTCGTTGCCAGAGCCTTTGAGTAAGCAACGGGATGGAAACCATAAAAATAGGAGAGATGAGAGGAGCCCAGGGCACTATAACTTAAGCACTTACAAAAATAGGCAGACAGTTTTTTTCGTTCTAAAATCCCATACTTATTTTTTGTAGCTTGCCTATCATAAGCAGACATATGGGACAAGCATAGTGTCATCGAAAAACAATCTCGCGTCATCAATCATCGAAAACCCAGAAGTACTTAAGGTTCATCAACAGCAACAACAGCAAGAGAGGGTGAGAAAAGCAATGCTTGCACAACAGTCTCGTTTGCAATCTCCGTCAGGAACATGCAAGAGTTTCCCTGTAGCCTCACCAGGAGGAATCAAGTCAATAGGTTTGTATTAACAAGGTTTTGTTTCCATAACAGATACTGTTTCTCGTACATCATAGGGCTAGATCAGGTCAAAGGTCACGTTGTTAGGTCAGGTCAGAGGTCAGGTCGTTGATTGGTTCATAAGTAACCAGTGTCCAGTCACGAGGTGTATTGTACAGTATATCTCTATTGAAGAAGTTTCCTTGTTTTTAAAAGGCATGTTCTCCTTTTAAGTTATGATCTTTTTAGATTAGGGGTAACATTTAGCTCTGGACATAGATTAAGGTCGTGAGGTCATAGGTCATTGATGATTTCATATTCATAGGTCATGGGTCACCAGTCACAGTAACGCATCTCTTTGGAGTTGCTATGCATTATTCGAAGAAAGATTGCTTTCTTTTTTTGTTTCCAAATGGAAACCTTCATACTGATGTCCCTTCAATTTTTTTAATAGAACCCTTTATGTACCGTTCATTCTTACTCCACCTCAGCATCAGCATGTTTGCATTTAATTTTCAGATGCTCAAAGTTTGCGTAAATCAGGCTGTTTTACGAGTGGAACAAGTGAAGACACGGAATCTGCAAAAGCAAGTAATCGTTTCTATTCAATTTTGCTGTTTTTGATGGTACGGAAAAATGGCAAGTTCTGTTAGTAAAAGAAGTTTTAGCTCATTCCATGGAACTGTGACCCTCAAAGATGCTGTCCGGGTGGGAGGCCGTGGGGACACTTTCATGGATAGCATGTGCGGCTGAACAGGGTATCGGTATTCCTTCTTTCTGCAGCTACATCTTGGTTATCGTCTAGTTTGGCTATACATCAACGAGACTAGATCATTGCGAGTATCGCACGTCTTATTGCTGTACTTGCTCTACAAAATATTGTCGGTTTGACCAACAGTCTTTCCACCTGCAACTACAGATATCAAGAGATAACAGTTTTTGGCTCTTTGTTAATACAAATGTGCCAAGGTGTGTGGCTACACCTTGCTTTGTTACGTGCATCCAGACGAGTGTAAAGTCAATTGAGTATCCCTGGGCAAGAAAATGACTATAGAATGGCTATTTTACTTTGATCGTTAAAACCCATGGTTTCTGTTCTAGCTGATACTGAAGAAACAAAAGAAACGAGAACGAAAGATGGAAAACGAAGAATAACACCGTTCATGCTTGCTCCTCCTATGGATATTGGGTAAATTTTCATACTTCCTCGTTGCTTGTATCCTCGTTGTATTTCATTTCATAGATCGTTGCATACGTGTAGGGAATTTTCTCTAAATGAAAATCGTATTTCTAGCGACAGTGAAATGATATTTTCTTTGTTGGATGACAGCCCTGCAGTTCCAAGCTCTTCTTTGGATAATCAAGAAATTCAGGTACCAAACGACCATTCTTTTTCATTTCTGCCTTGAATTTACTAGAGTATGCATTCATAGTTTTGATGTAGTTTTGATGTATAGTTCTGATTCATAGTTTTAATTAACTATTTTAGTTTCTTCCTTTCTATGGGGGGCTCTCTCTCGATTAGTTTATCTATTTAGAGAGCTCCTCCTTAATCAATCAATGTTAAATATGGTCATGTAAAGTATTGTGAGTTTTTAGTAATGTATGTATTTATGCCTCAGCTTGTTCTTAATGGGCAAAATCCAGGCTCGTGTTCTTATAAAATTGTTCCATGTAATTATGAAATGTAATGCTATGTAATATTAGTAATTTAATGAATGTTGTAATGTAGAGTATCTCTGTAGAACTGTATTTAATATTGATTGGTAATATAATGAAACTGAACTGAAACTGAAACTGAAATGTACTTTGATGCCTCTGCATGTAATGCATGTACATATGTATGTTTATGTCTATCTGTGTGTAAACATAATGTTCTTCTCAGAGCCTACCAAACGATGGAACATTGTTTTTCAAACATCTGAAAAATGTTTGTCGAAAAGTATTTCTGTATGCTTGTTTCTGTATACTTATTAATATGCTCCTTTTAATTTCAGAATCAAGATCCCAAATTGCTAGCAAGAACGATGCTTAAATCACCACCTTTGCCGTGAGTAGAATTGCCCTAATTTCCTTCGATCTACTACCAGGAGCAGATACTCAGATCTTATTTGTTTAAAGCATTAGTTGATTGACTGTTTGATGTTTTTGGTGCTTGCTTGATGGTTTTGATGTTGATAAATCGATTTTTCAATTATATGGTGGAATCCAGTCAAATCAAAGTACAACCCTCGCCAAAAATATTGGAGACACTGGTCTCGTTATAATATATTTGGGTTATCAGATCCCCCGACTTAATGTTGGAAGAACTGACAACATCATTTTCGCCAACGTTGAGCCTGGGGGGAGGGTATGTGTCTTTAAAGCGGTTGTTTTGCAAAAAACTTAAAGTGCCCCAGCATTTTTGGCGAGGATTGAGGTGAGTGGTAAGTGGTCTTAGGACTCTAGCTAGGAGTTTGTCCAACCACTTTCTTGAGGCCGTAGCAAAGATAGATGTTTCTTTAAGTTAGTTTAATAGATTTTGTCACTCGATTGGATGATGAGAGTCTTATGATTGGCTGAATAATGATCGATCAATTGCTTGCTTGACTGCTTGCTAGATTACACTGATGGCTATGATTCTTATGCCGAGTGTTTATTATGATTTACTTTTTGCAATGATCGATCGTAATGATCAATCGATTCCTTGCTTTACTGATCAATAATCATCATCTCCTTTTCCGTCCCTCAGTTCCTCAGTCACACCTACAAGGACCATAACATCACCTCCACCAGTGAAGAAGCTATCAACAGTGCTACCCTCAACGTCCAACCAACCAAGTGCCGCGCAGGCAAGCTCAACGACCACCGCAACGGCTGTAACAAGCGTTCAAGTGAAAAGGAAAGCTGACACAGGAAATAATCACACGCCAGTAAAAAGAGGAAGAAAGAAAAGACAAAAATAAAGATAAACAGAATCGTGATGACTCATTTCATCTGGTTTGTATCACGACCAAGATTTCCTTTCGTAAATTTCGTGTTTCCTTGAATGAGTGCCATGGTGAATGAATAAATGAATGAATGAATGAATGAACGAACGAATGAATGAATGAATGAATGAAGGAATGAAGGAAGGAAGGAATAAATGAATTAATGAATGAATGAACGAATATGGGGATGAATTTATGGATGAATGAAGGAATTAATAAATTAATTATTGAATAGTTTTGTGAACGAACGAATGAATGAATATATAAATTAATAAAGAAATTTATATACGAACGAATGAATGAAAAAGGCATAAGAAAATAAATGCATACCATGCCAATTTTTCTGATTTCGTCCGGAGAGGGGACGGTAAATCAAGAGGCCGCTTGTTTTAAAATCTGATATCAAAGGGTTGCTTATTTGATCGAGGCACTTGTTCATGTTTTTTAAATATTCCAAATCTCCGTTTTACTCAATAATTTTATTCCACTTAGTAATATTCTATGACTTTTATTCTAAACTTTTAATACGTGTACCGTAATATTTATCGTAAGATATTTCGATTTGTAGACCAAAGTTGGCGATGATAAAGTATCGGAGCATGATCACTGCAATTTCGCAAGGCCTAGCAGTCCTCATTACTTTTTACAGCACCCCAAAGTAGAGAAAACACTCTGTGTCAAGGTAAACTCTGTCTCTGTGTCTTTTCGGTCATTCTTCTTGCACCAGTTACATCCCTTGCGCTGTACTATCTGTATTCAAATTATGTCTCCCTCATTCATGGTTCCATAAGACTGCCTTTTGGTGCAGTTTTCAGAATGTAGTCAAAGTAGCCTATCCTGCTTATATTTAAAAAGCAGACCAATTCTATAATATTGTCAATTTGTACCTAATGAAACCTATTTTTTCAGGTTGCTGAGGATGGCGGTGAAGAAATTGTCTATGAAATGGAAAACAATCTTCATGCAAACAGTATCCACGGTAATCAAGGATATTTTATGTTGCCTGTACAATACGTTGCCTTTGCCAATTGCATTTCTTCACTCATTGTGTCTCACTTCTCATAGCGAAACCTCGCTATGATTGTCTGGTTTTTCGATTTGGGCATCCAACGTTTTTTTAACGTACCTAGCACCTTTAAGAAGCTTCCATTGGTTAAGCCTGCACGAAGATCCCTTACGCATGTACGGAGAAACATCAGCATGAACAGCCTGTTGATAAATATTATTATTGTCATCCTTTCTTCAAACTCAATAGCTGAAAACTTGTCCTCCCCTGTTCTTCTTTGCTTCTGACTTAATCATTTGCTATTGGATTGCATCACCCTATATTAAGATTAACTTCCCTGGAAAGAACGCTTATTAACGCGTTTAATATTATTAAAATTCAACTAAACTTTGACGACTTTGTATGTAACTATAGCTGTAATCATGTCATACCTTTATATTTTTGCATTTGTTTCTGTCTTCCACAGTCTCTGCCTTTCACACTCTGCGATGTACTAAAAAAGACAAATTGAAATGGGAGACGTTCCTAACTAGTCCAGTTACTGCTTTAGCAGGATGCAGGTGAAAATTACTGTGCTTTTACGATTTGTTATTGCACGAAGTGGATCACAAAGACGGAAAAGGTCAAGGTGGGCGCAAACCGTGACATCATTGTTGGCAAACATGTTGGCAGAGAATAGGCCGACATGTTGGCCAGCAATGGTTGGCGGCTAAGTTGGCCAACATGGCACGGTTTGCATTCGGCGTTATTTCTTTTAATACGATGAACGAACATGCTGAGGAATACAGTATAAAAGAAAATTCTTTCGAATTACGTTCAAAACGAACATGCTGACGAATGCAGTACGAAAAGAACTTGCTGACGAATAAAGCTCGACGAATAACATTCCAGTCTACAGAAAACAAGGCTACCCATCAAAAGAAACTTTTAGGGTCTAACCTATTTGTTGGGTTCTGGAGTGCTAAAATTGTTGAGACAAAGCTGCAGTTTGGCCTTTTAGTGCCATTTTTTTCCACATTTCCCCTCCCCCAATTCAATGTTGAATCAATGTTGATTTGAAATAGCAATGCAGGGGGTTAGACTTATTACCCGAGTCCCTCTCTTCTCAAAGAGCAACAACAACAACAACTACAAAATGACTGTTTGCTCAGAAAGGGACTAGTCTGTACGGTTTTTATGCTGATCGTCGGGGTTGTAGCAATAAGTAGTACTTATGTTTATAAGTCTAGCAAAGACGTCTGTTCTCATCAGTATGTCTGGATAGCTGTTTCAATATATTTCGTCCATGATTGTATAAGGTCTACAGGATTTCTAATTTCTTGTAATGGTCTCCAACTTGACCTAAGCCTTCTTCATAACAAATTTATGTAACTTATCCTGTTTGTGTAAAAATAAAGCTTATGTAGGCTGTTAATAGAAGAAGTCCTATAACATGTTTAATTAGTTTATAATTAGCTATCGATTCATCTTTTGTAAACAGCAGATGTAAAAGCATATGTCCACTAAGTGCTCGCATCAAAAATTCTGTTTTTTCGCTGTAGTATCGAATCTATATCTACATAAGAATCCGTTACAGAAATATATTCTGCTACTTGAAGCAGTTTATCCCACCACACCCCTCTGTTATTTTTTTACAGTCATGAATGTCATTTCGGATTCTTGTGTAGAGGATTAAATTATCTCATCGCGTAAATAAATGATTTGAATTTTTCGCCGAAGACAGAAACTTTCCCACATTTACAAGTAACTAGCACATTTCAGTTGAAGAGCAAACAGTAAGACCCAAACCTCTTTGAAATGGTCTATTGTTCTTAAATATCACTTTATCGTTATTTCGCAAGTACGGCCTCCTTAGATCTGTTTATTCCTCCTGTTTTTACCTTATTTCTTTTTGCAGGTCCTTTATTTCTGCTTCTTGTCAAAATAAATCAATTCATGTTTTCTCCAAACAAGGAAGGAGGTTTGTCAAAATCCTTCATTTTTTATAGTTCCGCAGCGCAACAGCCATGGTCGAGGTCTCGATTAGCTAACCTGCTACTGAGATTCTAGCAACCTCGTCCCCAGGTTGAATAGGCCTCTGCGTGAAACTCCGCTGTCCATCTTCGACCCTGGTATCAGTCTTGCCTATTCGCAATTTGACTGGCTCCTTTACGGAAATTTTAAGTGACGCAACAGTTTCATCATAATATCACACCAAAATAGGCAGAAAACAATGTGAAAAACGTATAAAAATCGAAAAATTATGCTACATGCGATAATATATCTTGCCTGATTATGCTACATGCGAGTTATATGTTAGATGAAATTCTTGCATTTCTTGCTAAGAACATCTTCTTTCGGAATCTACGTCTTGTTTTTATGCCTAGGCTAAAATTGTCAAATTGACAGATTTTTGTGGCCAGTACAGTACCAGGGTCCAAATCGATTTGACGGTTGAGATTCGAGAAAATTCGGTTTGGGGCCTGAGGACGAGGTTGAGAGGCAGTTCTCGCTTTTAACGTACTAATAAATTTGTCCATTATTTCGCAACATAGCCTAAAAATCGTCAAAAAAGGCAAATGTCCTCCAAATTTCCCGTATTTCCTAAATGTGGATCTCGATGCTAAGCCAAGGATCACGCAGCCAACCCCTCCGTCTGCTACGGAGCCATAAATGTACCAAAATTCAAAACAGAAACCCTAATGAAAGTTGTGGACCAAAGTTTCTTATGAAAAATAGTGTGGCTTTCTGGTTAGCCAACTTAAAATTGCTTTGAAAAGCAGAACCATTGTCATCTTTTGTTATTATAGACAGTACGTAAGTTGCTAAATGCAGTAAAGCTGCTTTCCGTGGGGAGGGGGCTCTCCTGGTCAGGTAGGTCTTTCGTCATTCATCCGTCTCTAAACAGATTTTAATCTTTAGAGATAAGACTAATCTCGAGCTGGCTTATTAGTTTTACGGTTTAAACTAACGTTACGTTCAACGGAGATGTGCAGTAGCTAAGGGCTAAGACGCTAGTTTCATAGACGCTGCGTGCTGCGTTCTAGTGTAGAAGCTTAGCAGCCTGAAAAATGAATCTTGCGCACTTTGTGATAAAAGCATGAAAATTGGTACACAAGGGTAATTTAACATGCTGAAAAAGATGAGATGTAGACCCAAGCTGAAAAATGCCCCCAAATGCTATTTTTAGACTGGGGTACTTAGATCAACACCCATAATATTAAGGTTGGAATAAATGTGTTACATATGGTAAAATGAAAATGAAAATTTGCATTTATGCACATTTTGATACGTAGATGACGATGAGATATAGCCCAAATTGCAAAATGCCCCCAAATCTATTTTTAGAAAGGGGTACTAGTTATCAGACCCCCAAATATGAACACTGCAATAACAATGTAATAAATGGTAAGATGTATATGAAATTTTGCAGTTATGCACATTTTGATACGTAGGAGACGATGAGATACAGACCCAAATAGGAAAATGCCCCCAAATCTATTTTTAGATTGGGGTACTAGTTATCAGACCCCCTAATGCGAACATTGTAATAACAATGTAACAGTTGATAAGATGTATATGAAAATTGGCAGTTATGCACATTTTACAGCCCCATAAAGGAAAATGCCCCCGATTCTATTTTTAGAAAGGGGTACTAGTTATCAGACCCCCTAATACGAAGAATACAATGACTATGTATCAAATGTTATGATATAAATAAAACTTACAGGTATACACATTTCGTTATGTACAGTAGAACAGGATGAGACATAGCCCAGACAGGAAATGTCCCCGATTCTATTTTTAGAAAGGGGCTCTAGATACCAGACCCTGTAGACGAATACTATAGTAACTACATAGCAAATGATAAAATATAAGTGAAAGTTTGCAGTTATGAAAGTTTTGATACGCAGAAGATGCTAAGAAGTAGCCCGGGGAAAATGCCCTCAAACTGTATTTTGATAAAGAAGAACTGGTTTTTTAAAGTATCAAATAGCATTGAATATACGTATTTTTTATCTCCAGACTCTCGAAGGGCAAAAAAATTTAAGAAACTTCAGTACTGGAAATTTTTTACGTAAGAAACTTTTCACCGCAGATAGCCAAACTTTTTCTCTTATTCCCCATGTTTCCTTTGCAATAACACATTTCTGTGACAAGCAGACAAACACGAATCCCAAATACATTCAAATAAGATAGATAAATGGGCTTCGAACATTATTCGGATGGAAAAACTATATTGCAAAAATGGATATTCAAGGAACTCTTAAGAAACTTTCAGCATTGGATTAATGAGATTAATGTTTTAATTTCTTATGTAAAAAAAAATACGTGTAGAGGCAATAAAAGAAGTAAAAAATTAGAATGTCGAATAATTGCAATACTGCTGTTTAAACATCACCCCACATAACGCATGGGCAGTACAGCAGCGGTTGTGCAATACAGCGGTGGTTGCGCAGTACAGCGGAGGAATATGATCAGTACGTTGCTTGGATGCTATGAGTACAGTGGTGGGTGTGTAACCTGTTTGAGAAATTGCAACGGTGTTGCTTTGTTTTCGTATGGAAGTATCTGTGTGCAAAATCTGTCACATTTTCCTGTTTTGCATTCTATTATTTTACTTTTTTATTGCATCTATTCAATGCTATTTGATACTTTAAAAAACCAGTCCTTCTTTATCAAAATACAGTTTGAGGGCATTTTCCCCGGGCTACGTCTTAGCGTCTTCTGCGTATCAAAACTTTCATAACTGCAAACTTTCACTTATATTTTACCATTTGTTATATAGTTACTTTAGTATTCGTCTTACAGGGTCTGGTATCTAGAGCCCCTTTCTAAAAATAGAATCGGGGGCATTTTCCTATTTGGGGCTATATCTCATCGTCTTCTACGTATTAAAATGTGCATAACTGCCAATTTTCATATACATCTTATCATTTGTTACATTGTTATTGCAATGTTTGCATTAGGGGGTCTGATAACTAATACCCCAATCTTAGAAATAGATTTGGGGGCATTTTCCTATTTGGGTCTATCTCTCATCGTCTCCTACATATCAAAATGTGCATAACTGCAAGTTTTCATATACATCTTACCATTTGTTACATTGTTATTGCAATGTTCATATTTGGGGGTATGATAACTAGTACCCCTTTCTAAAAATAGAACTGGGGGCATTTTCCTATTTGGGCCTATATCTCATCGTCTTCTACGTATTAAAATGTGCATAACTGCCAATTTTCATATACATCTCATCATTTGTTACATTGTTATTGCAATGTTCGCATTAGGGGGTCTGATAACTAGTACCCCAATCTAAAAATAGATTTGGGGCATTTTCCTATTTGGGTCTATATCTCATCGTCTCCTACGTATCAAAATGTGCATAACTGCAAAATTTCATATACATCTTACCATTTATTACATTGTTATTGCAGTGTTCATATTTGGAGGTCTGATAAATAGTACCCCTTTCTAAAAATAGATTTGGGTGCATTTTGCAATTGGGGCTATATCTCATCGTCTTCTACGTATCAAAATGTGCATAAATGCAAATTTTCATTTTCATTTTCCATTTGTAACACATTTATTCCAATACTGTTATTATGGGGTGTTGCTCCATGTACCCCATTCTAAAAATAGCATTTGGGGGCATTTTTCAGCTTGGGTTTACATCTTATCTTTTTCAGCATGTTAGATTACCCTTGTGTACCAATTTTCATGCTTTTATCACAAAGTGCGCAAGTTTATTGGTAACCTACTGCACTATTCTACCTTCGTGGGTCTGAATCCCGCTGTCCAATCATGAACTACAAACGGACAGTCAACTTCGCTGTCCACCCTGCCACGTTTATTATGAAATTCTTTCTATGATATCAGTCTGGAGGCACAAGCTGTAGGTCCACATAAAAACCATCCATAACCTCCTGTTAACAAGTAAAGGTCTGGCTAAACTAGGAGACATGTCGCGCGTCCCCTCGGTTTCTCCCAGTTTCGCCACCTCGGAAACTTTGTAGCGCGCGACAAAATAGCAAGAGACACGCAAATATTTCTGGGAGACAACAGAAACATTTCTTGTCTCCGTGACATGCAAATGACTCGGGGGATATGTTACTCGTTTGTAACTCGCAAGTTTAGCCACCCTGAGAGATACGCCGGATACAGTGTCGCGCGCGACAAGACTCCTAGTTTAGCCATTAGCTTGAGTTTGCTACTTGCTTTGCTTGCCGGTTTGTTTACTGTATACATTTACTATTCTTCAGATGACGATGCTAAATTTAAACGCATCATTTTTCTTCGAGGTTAATGCCTGGTGTTCATCTTGCATCACATATCGCTATCCTCCAGTGTAATAACAGTTTCGTTATGGCTCTGACGTCATCTGGACACATTAACATATGGTAACTTAACTGCTGCTTTTTATTCTATAAAAAACCTAGCTCAAGTTCTAGTTCCTAAAGTTCCTTGTTTTTGGACCTCTTTGATTAACTTGTAGTACCAAAGGTTCCTAAATGGTTCCTTAATTTTAATTGCACATTTAGTGCCATGACTATTATAAATAGACACTTAAATGTCAGCAAAGCTGAAAACTACTAAAGGAAACATCGGATACATGCGTAACATAGCTATAGTTTCGGTGAGTTTTGGCTACAGATGGAACTGGCTTTCTAATTCTTAATTATTTGCAGTGATAAAAATATTCAAAACTGAAAAGTTCCTTAGCGATTTCTTCTTTAGAATCCGTCTCATGGCAAGAGTGACGTATATCTTTTGCTCTACTTTTAGGGACATTTCCAAGCAAAAGGCATCAATATCTAGAGAATCAGTGCAACACTTGTTGAGAGGTGAGGTCCTCACTTAGCCATCCCAACATGCTGCTGATTACAGAACAAACCCACATATAAGAACCAGTGGTTTAAGAAACAAGAGACTCAAAATCTCGAAACCTAGCAACTTAAAATATCCAAAGCTTGTTCACAATGAATCGGTGATTACTGGAATCACTTCCTGCATATTCACTTGTCATGATTGTCCACTTTTTTGGGCTCCCCGTTCAGGCTCGCATCCCAACGACAACTGTGGTATGCCACTTCTGCGTTGCTGGGAACAGATACTTCTTATCCCTTCCAAATACATGTGTGCTGATATTGAGTAACTAATTTTCTCTTTTTTTGTCAGGAACCAGTATAACTCGAAGTTTTATAACGCAAAATGGCACTCCTGTTCTTTCATTAGCAGATTCTACTGCGTACTCTTTTTGTTCGTCTTTGGGTGCATGGTGAGATATTTTGCGTGTTTTGTTTTCTATCATAGTCATGTATTTTTTTTCATTTTTATTTAATCGTAATTCTTATGTTTATATGTGTCTTCGATCCATAACTGGATTAACGCCTGAACAACTTTTGTATGAAACTAAAAGATAAGATTTGGGTCAAATTGTTTTACTTTGTCTCAAAACCTAATCGAGTTAAGTAAGAGCAACCTTTATAAGTTTGAAGCTATTGTCAAAGAAAACACTTTATCCATGCTTTTGAAAAGTTTAGACGTTGACAAGATGGCGAAAAATCAGTTCGAATCCAAAAAAAAGCAACATCCAGGTTGAGGACGAAGCTAAGACTCTGGCAAAACAATCAAACATTGTTTGTCAAACATCTTGAATTTGCTCATCAATGTTTGAACGTTTGGCCACGTCACAAAACACTGCTGAACAAGTATGAATACGCAGAATTCGTTCAGAATTCGTTGCGCGATGTTTTTGAAAAAGTTCAAAAACATTTTTAAAGTTTGACAAGCATATTTATGTGACGTAGCCAAACGGTATAAAATTTTGCTCGACAAACAAATTTCAAATGTTTGATAAAATATTTCTGATTGTTTAGTCAGGGCTTAAGTGTATGACCACTCTATTCTTCGGGTCAATTTTTGACATTTCATTATTTGAACAACCATAACGCTAAATCGATATGAAATTGTCATCAGGACGCAACTGGCTAACGCTGAAGACGCCCTCCAATCCTCGTCATCATATTCGAGTTGCATTCAAGTACAGAAACCATCTGGAGTTCTTCATTCAATACAGACTCCTGTTTCGAGGTAATTTCTTAATATTTATATCACAGTTGGCCTTTCTACCTATTAGTTTACGTCTCATTTCACTTCTGGTTGCCCAGCCCGGCTCCCCAATAATAAAAAACAATTCTATGACGTCATAAAATATTACGTCATCAAATCCTTTTCAATGTTCACCCCCTCCCTCCAAAAAATTAGAACTTCTTCCAACGGGCTTATTACCAAAGACCAAGTCGGACGTCTTACGTATAATACGGCATTCGCACTGCAAGTTGACCTGGTTTAAGTTAAACCGATTTAACTAATGTTGCGCTGTGATTGGTCGATCTAGAAATTCAAATTGATTTCATTGGTTGAAACCTAACCTAGTTTAAATAAAGCTGGATTAATCACGTCAGTGTGAAAGCGGTATTAAAAATGTCGTTGTGATAATTTAGAGATAACTGTGATTTCAAAAAATACTCGAGACTAGTACTTGAGTTCGTTACAATATAACATGAATTAGAAGTATTGTAAGACGCTTGACCCTTTCTTAATTTTAATTTCCTGGTAGTGAAACCGAATGTTGTCATGTTTTAACCTTGAATTTTAGACTGACACGGCAAACGACTGGCGAGCTGAGAATGTGTTCGAGCAAGCAACAAACGTGCACGATTAGCCATCTTGAGGTAAGAACTTCCAATCACATCAAATTTCATTATACCATCGTATTTACCAGGCACTCTAACCTCAATGATGCACGGCTTCCCCCCCCCCTTACCCTTGATCTTCAGCTGTTCATGACACAGGAGTCCACAGGATAGCACAAGGCACATCTAGGCAGTGCGGTCCACGCACTCTCAATGTGACCATACCATACAGCATGATTCCTAGACAAGTTTGATCTTTGCAGGAATCGAACCAATGACCATGGATTCAGAGTCAGACTTGCTAACCACTTAGCCATTCTCCAATCCTAAATCAGGCCTATCGTCAGAAACACTCCACTCCCTATCCTTCAGAGAGCTAATAGTTTCTTAATCATATGTCTTACTATATTACAGAATCAAATTTGCGCTTCGTTGTCTCTTGGTTCCTCAGAGGAATATCATTTCTGGCTCATGACTTATGCGAGATATCTTGTCCAGTCCGGTTTGTGAATTTTTGAATGGTACATTATTTTGAATAGTCCACTTAATCTACCTTTTAGAAAAAAGATAGAACAGAAACCGACTTTGAAATGACATGCTGCTATGGTGGGACCAAATGGGAGTTTGACCAAGCGGTTGAATAATTTGTTGTAACCTACGAGCAACTACAAAGAGTTTGAAACGAACATGAATTATTAGTGAATAACCTACCTCGCTTTATCTAAGGAGCGTTGAACCTTAAGAGCATGAACCATGTCTGCTGTCCGCTCAAAATGAATTTAAACGCCTAAAATTTTCGATAGAAAGATTTATTAGTACAAAAAGCTGTGAGTTGCCCTATCGAAAAGGCTAATTTCACTCTCTACTGGCAATTTTATTCAAACGTTTCGAAAGAATAAATGAAATTATTAAGCAAAACACACCTTATGTGTGAGCTTCTTGGGTCTTCTTGTCCAAAATACTGTAAAATAAAGCAGTTAGAAGCTCTTCAACATGCTAGGCCGTGATATGACCTCCATGAAATGTGCTGCACGTTGCCTCTGCTTCGTATCAAAGAATCCCTTTGGTGAAAAGTGCCACACTACTCACGTGGTTTGTACCACGCGAAAATTCATTCACAGAGCCAAATCCTTTGTTATTCAAATTTGTTCTTTGTGTTTCGAATTTTTCTTTGTTTTGTAATGTTTTCTTTGTCTCGAAAGTTTTGGATTTTCTAGGCGAAATATTTAATCTGTGAAACATTTGTGTAGCCACATCGCAAAACATTGCCTGACAAAACGTTTTTTGCTTTTTTACGAGAATTAGATGTGTTCGATATTTTCAAAAATACTGACAGCCAATTCTCTTTTACTTTTACTTTTGAAGCAGAAACAAAACCTGGCTTGGCTTGCAAATCCAAATTGTTTGTCAAGCAAACGTCTTTGCCAGTTTTCAACAATGTTTCGGAGCATTATTTCGCTTTTAGCTTCCAGAAACCTTTGTTTTGCTCTCAGCATCGATAAAATATGTACATTTTGAATTTATGAATTCTTTTCAGGAGAGGAATCAAGGTTAAGGGAAATTTGTGAAGATTTGTTAGGACCTTGCCATCGTAGAAATGATGCTGCAAGTGACCAAACATGGCAAAACACTGTGCTGGTATGCAGCCTTCGTCTCTGTCATATTTACTATTCAGCTTAATGTTTAATAGCCAGTGCAAAAATTCCAGCCTTGTTGAGCTCATTTTTTATCTTTTTTTCTTCCCAAGGCATACCGAAAGAGAGATCTCCTTCAAGAAGTTTTACCAATAATAGGTAACATACATAGTGAACTATCTACTACACTAACAATCATGAGCTAAAGTTTGCTCAAGAACACATCATTTAGGAAATGATCAAACATTGTTGATCAAACATTTGAGATCTGAGCAATGTTTGAAAGTTTGGCTATGTCACAAAACGTTGCTTGGCAAGCAGCGTTTATTCGTTTTTGATAATTTTCAAAAACATTTCATGCTGGAATCAAGTAAAAAAATTTTTGATGAGCAACATTTTTGATGTAGCCAAACGGTCAAACATTGTGTTTGATAAGAAAATTTTAAATGTTTGACGAACAATGTTTGATCGTTTGGCCAGGGCCGTGTGATTGTTAACAGTCGAGAAACTTTCAGTCTGGCTGTTTTTGTTAAGAGATTTTTGTCGGGGTTTCCAAAATTAAATACAATGAAAGAAAAATAAAGAATTATGATTTTAAATGTTAATATTGTCGATATATTTTGCTCTGACAAAACAGGAGTTATTTATTTCTCTTAGGTCTTTGTCAAACGACAAAACATTGTTTAACAGCGACTGAAATTCACATATCAAACAAAATGCTAGATTGTTTGTCCACGTCACAAAACATTGCTCGTGAAAATTTTTTTGCTTATTGCAAACTGACAAAGTTTTAAAAGTTTTCAAAAACATTCTGCAGCTAATGTTTTGTGACGTGGCCAAACGACCAAATATATTGCTTGTTAAACAAACCTAAAATGTTTGACCAACAATGTTTTAATAGTTTTGTATCAGCGCCTTAGTTGATTTGGACAAATGGATTCTAGCTTACACCTGTCTTCTGTTCAAAATTTCCTACATTTAAGCTGTTATTACAATATTTTATCTTTTCAGCTTCAAACCTGCGATTTCAGAGATTATACACCGAGTTTAAGGATCAGTTAGAATACGTAAACAAGAGATAAAAACAAAATATCGCAGATGTGTTGTGATGATCTTCGTCGAGACTTGAGATTTGCCCACAGAACAGATGTTAAATTGAGACATTACGTTTCAGGCTAAGATTGGACCTTATCCTTCGAAAATAACTATGAAAATCTCCAAAATAACACTGACTAATTCTAAAAACAGACAGTAGTGCTTAGCCCAGCCCATGTCTTTGAACTCGTGTTTTTGCTGTGAATTTTTTGTTTGTTTTGTTTCATTTTGTTTCGAATTTTTGTATGTTCCTTTGTAAAATATAGAATATTGTAAAAATTTCTCACGATGAAGATAATTTATCTATCTCAAGAGAAACATTTTTAATGCTGTTTTTATTTCTTTGCAGTCGTGTACACTCTTGAGTTTTAGAAGTCTGAATCAGTTAAAGTATCTTAACCGAAGAATTTTGAGCAAAAATTTATATCTTATGATTATCTTTTTAAGGGTCAATCTTCATTTGTTCGAATGAATTCATTTATTTATTTATAAATTTGTTTATAAATCTATCTATTCATTTATTCTTTTTTATACTTTAGTTTTTGTTTATTTGTCTACTGGTTAGTTTATTTATTTATGCATTTAATATTTGTTAAATTAATTTTATTGATTCATTTATTTTTTATTAACTCATTTATTTTTTATTAATTCATTTATTTTTTATTAATTCATTTATTTTTTATTAATTCATTTATTTTTTATTTAGTATTTTTGTTTGTTTATTTATCATTTATTCATTCATACATTATAGATTTATCAAATTAACTTTATTTATATTGAAGCATGAAGGAAACCACTGTCAGCTTACACGCATTTTATGTTATAAAGAAACTAGCTCAAGGTCTAGTCTCTAAAGTTCCTTTTTTGGACCTCTTTTGATTTAATTGTAGCACCAAATGTTCCTTAGTAGTTCCTTAATTTTAACTGCTTATTTAATACCATAACTGTTATAAAAAGATACTCGTATTGTACTATCGACAGAAAAGATTTTTGTTTTTTACTGTCTTATGTTGTCATTGCCAGATAACTTGTCACGAAACAATATTTTTGTATTAATCATCTATACACCCCATATATCGATATACATAACGAAATTATATTCAAGCCCCCTCTTTCAATTGAAAATTTAAAATTATTAAAAATTTCTGAAAAAAGTTTAGATTGAAAATTGTCCCTGTTTTGGTAAAAGTACCACAAAATTTAAAATCCCTAGACTTATATACATTCTGCATTGACCGTGATTGTTCAAAGTCCACTTTCATTCAAGAGAAGAATGTAGACCAAGCAACGACACCTTCCTGGACAAGTTTTCTGTTCAGTGATACCTAAAACAAATTATGGGGAAATGAATCAAGGTGAAATGGTGTTTTAAGGCCAGTCTCTTGGATCTCAGAGGTAGATGAACCTCGACCCTGGCTGTGACGCTACCGTGATTGGCGCTAGAACCGCGACCTCACTGAGCTCCCGTTGGGTTAGACCACAACACCAAAGCACCTTCGTAGCAAGGTGATTATCTAATCATAAGACTATGAAGGGAGTCCTGCTTCACTGGTCTAAACGGAGTCTACGCTTTCGTGGTTCCGCCAAACAAACGAAGCAACTGTGAAATGCAAATTACGAACGAAATTTGCAGCGATTGAGGTGTATGTCCCGACTTCTTGGACCTCTTTCTAAGGATGCAAATAGAATTCTACGGTTTAAACAATTCAACAGAACTTTCTCAAATTTTCTAGCCTCTAAATTTCTAGTTTTAGGTTTATTAACAGATGGGTTTCTTATAAAAAGGGTGCACTTGCAATACAGTACTTGCCTTTTCGCCCTTTGTGAAAAGCTCTACATAAGGAACATCCCAGTTCGTATCGCGACAAACTGCTTGAAGTATTTTGCCATCCGTGAGTTTCTGCAGAAGCTTTAGAGCATCCAAAGAGAATAGTAATTCATCTGAAAGATAAGCAAACACTATTTTTCTATTTCTACTGTATTTTCTGAATACCACGCCCTAATTTGGCTCTAGTTTCGCGTGAAGAACATTCAACGGTGGTTCAGTTAAAGAATATTCCATATCTGCAGCTTTCGAGAGATTTATATATTAACGGCTGTATTACGGGAGATTTACTGTGAAAAAGAGATTCTAGAAATTTTAAAGGATTTACCTTCCTTTGGAACAATATTAAACAGACAACATTCTATGGCTTGAAAAGGAATTTCGAGAAAATCGGACCTACAGTATAAAAGAAGGCCAAAATGAAGATGATGTCATAACAAAGTTGAGGAATAAAACCAAAAATTATGGCAGTCCAGAAAGAAAAAAGGCTAGACCTTATGCACTGGGATGGGGGTCATTTATCGATGATCACAAAATTATATGTGGCACCAGGCGGGTCTGAGGGTATGCTCCACCGGAAATAGGGTAAGACTCCTATCAAAGTCAATCCCGCCATGAAGAATGAGGAGATTCGCAAGTTCTCTTCTCAATCTCTAAGCACAAGGCTGAAGGAATCACGGATCCTGTAAGTTCTGATGTCACAATGCTAGCATTAGCCCAGTAGAACTCCTGTGCTCAGCAAGGAAACCCATACCAATACCTTAACCAATACCATACATCATACCATTCCATACCATACCAATACCCATATCGATACCCATACCAATACCTATACCAATGCCAATACCTTAACCAATACCATACACCATACCATACCAGTACCAATACCTTAACCAATACCATACACCATACCATAGCATACCATACCATACCAATACAATTACCATACCATACCATACCATACAATACCATACCATACCATACCATACCAATACCCATACCAAAACCATACAATGCCATACCATACCCATACGAATAATAATTCTAATAAAAACGCCAAAAATGTGCCTACCTTATTTTCTTCAATGATGAAAAAGGAGTGATGGAAACAGCTCCATAATCAACGAGGACAACTTCAACTTGCTTCGTATCATCAAATCTTCGAATAACTTGACATCTGAACCATGTATCGTTGCTTTTAACAACGCAGTATGTCCCCACAACAGGGGAAAAACCCACACCGGGGATTCCTGGCTTGCCATAACATAGATTCATTTCATCTCGAAGGGTTTCGAGGAGCGACTTTGTCGTGACATCGACCATTTGTAAATAAATATGCCCAGCATCGAGGATACTTGTAACAACAATATCAGTTTTTGAATTTGGGGGTAATTTCAGCTGTAGAACCTTCACGGTTTCATTTTCATTCTCAATTAACGGAAGAACCCTGTATTCGCCTAATTTAGACAAGTTCAAATTGTCAAACTTCGACTTTATCATCTGCATCGCATTTAAAATTTGTTCCTTTTTTCCTGATATTTTCAGTATCGTTTTTAAGTCATCTTGTTTTAAATCATCGAAAGAAACAGTTGTACCCGTTTCTTGAATTAGAGACTTGATATTGTGACCCTTTTTTCCAATTAGCCGTCCACAGAGTGCTTTTGGAAATTCAAAATTCCAAGTCTCTCTCTCCAAGGTTGTCGTTGCTGGATGTCGTCCCATAAGTTGCCTTGTATCATATGGTCGGCTGCAACAATCAGCATCAATTAATGGAGAAAACCCAGCATCGTACGCAGCAATTCCTTCGCATGCTGCAGACGCGGGCATTGGCGTGTCTGGGGCTGGATTTTGATGCAGTTCAGGCTTGCTGTCATAATTTATACAATACGAAATGTCTGATGGTATATTTCTTGCATCATTGTAGAACTGTAGGTGCATCGGCATCGGCATGTCCATCGGAGAAATGCAATTGCAGTATGGATTAGCAACCATTGCTGGGATGTTTGGCATGACTGGATAAGAGACAGCAAAGTTAATTTGGGGTTCTTCTGACAAATCATGGCTTGTCTTTTCCTCCATGAAGTTCTGATCAATTTTCCAGGTCATACTTGGTTTTTTTCAAATTTTCAGATGTGATGCACGGTTTTCCTAACATGTAAAAAATTACTATCATGACGATGATGATGGTGATGAAGAATGCTAATAACAATATTGTGATTATGACGCTTATCATGATGATTGGTAATGATCGATTTATGATGATAATGATGATGAATGTAACAATGAAGACGATGGTGATTATGATCGATAATTATGATTAATAAGATCACAAATTTTGTTTAAAATGATGATGATGATGATGATGATGATGATGATGATGTTGGTGGTGATTATGATGGTGATGGTGACGATGATGACTTCCATGATTGATGATTATGCTCATTATTATTAATGATTATGATCACAATAATGGCGGTGAACATGATAGTCATGATGATGATTACCATGATTCATGATTACGCTCATTATTATGAATGATTATGATCACAATAATGATAATGGTGAATGGTGATAATGATTGCTAATTATGATCAGTATGATGATGATGTTGGTGATTAGGATGATGATAACGACGAACATGGCGGCGGCGACAGTGATGATTACATTGATTGATGATTACGCTCACTTCTATGAATGATCATGATCACCATGATAATATCATCATCATCATTTTAATCAATGATGATAACGATAATGAATTATCATTATCCCAACGATGATATACAATATGCTACCAATCTTTTTCATCATCCACAAATAGAGTTTGTCAGTACACACGTGTTCAAAAAGGAAAAAAATATAAACAAAAATAGAAGTAAAAATAAACAATTACCTGAAAACACTCTTCTCTTGGTGTGGTTTCAATATAGTAGACGTCATAAAACTTTTCCGCAGGAGTGCGTGTGGATGTGCCGCTTCTGAACCGCTATTTCTACCATCTAACAGGGTCCAAGAAGGCGGAAGCGATTTTGGGTGGAAAAATTATAATACGGAAGGATTCCACAGTTTTGAACGTAATGTATGACGATAGTAGAAGTCTGGAGCCACGTGGATTTGTTATGTCTGTGCCCATGTTGCCTGCTTCCTTCTGTAGCCCTCCCACGGTAGCTGATCTCTTCACAGACCACGTTGAACTCACGTTTCGATCTACAATCGAGGCCAAGATTTTTTTTTCATTCAACATGCGCAAAATTTATATACCAGATATTCAGTACGACATTTTATTACTGAGGAAATTATGTTTTACCAGGCCGGTAATAAAAACAGTCTGATAAAGAATTTGAAATACAAAAAAAACAAAACCTCTCAGTGCAGGTATAATCTATTTTTGTCAAAAATTATATTTGGAACTCGGAAACTTATATTTTTGTTAGCACTGAGACGAGGCCTCGTGCGAAAGAGGCGTTTTCAGGCCGGCCTTTTCTGCTCCATTTTTTGCTGTCGCCATCTTTACTTCTTTGCTGGCTGACTGGGCAGCAAGAAAGCAGCGAAAGTGTCTTAAAAACTAACTGAGATGAAGATAAAAATGACTTAAACCAAAATAAATCAACTCAAGAAGGTTTGGTAGTATTTAGTCGACCTTGAACTGGAACAAGATTCTCAGAATGAATAAATAAACCATATTTTATTTAGGCCTAAAAGTTGATCTGATTCTTTAGGCCTATTGGTTGTTCAAAAGTCAATTCCTAATCTCTTTCTAGTGAACTTTCAATCAACAATGGAGTCTCAGAAACCCTGCCTTTAATTCAGGATTATCACGCAGATGTAAAACGAAAGATCTGTTGTTATGGATAAAAATTACAATGAAAGACCAGCAGGACATCACATTGAGTGGCACGAACTTGACAAAAGAGATTTTACGTGATAGGTCCTTCATTATTCTTTTTTGTCCGCATGGTAATTTACCCACCAATTTTAATCAAAACAAGGCTACAGTTGCAAAAGAAGAAATCTCTTTACAAGGGGACATTTGATGCCTTTGGTAAAATTTACAAATATGAGGGAATCCGTGGGTTTTACAAAGGTTTTATAACAAGTTCTTTTACAATTCTTTCTGGACAGATCTATGTAACATCATATGAAATAATAAGGTCTCAAACTGAAGGACACAGTAATTTCATAAGAGGAATGATTGCTGGAGGGAGTGCATCCATTGCAGCACAAACAATTACTGTTCCAGTGGATATAATCTCACAGAAACAAATGATCCAGGGTCAGAATGTTGCAATCAAAGAAACAATGAAACACAATGTGACTAAAGGAGCTGTTGAAAGTACTAAGATAGAACCACCACAACGGTTAGCTGGACCAGTTGAAATTATCCAAAGGATATGGAAAGAGAGTGGACCTAAAGGTTTTTATCGTGGCTATCTTGCATCACTGATGACATATGCACCAAGTTCTAGTATTTGGTGGGCTTCTTATGGGTTGTTTACAGGAATGATAAGTGATGTAATGCCAGAAGAGACACCCAAAGTTTTTGTCCAAGCCATGTCTGGTCCACTAGCTGGAATAACAGCAGCTGTTTTTACCAATCCTTTGGATATAATCAGGACTAGACTACAGGTAAAGGCAAAGAGATTTTCTGTAGGATAGGGCTCGTGAAGTCTAGTGGGTGGCAGCAGGGGTGGGGATACACATTTTCTCTGAAAGGGTACGAAAAGAAAATTTGCTGCAAGATGGGTGTGGTTTTGCAAGGCCACACCCAAATCATTTTTTTGTTAGCATCTTAATTCTTTAACTTGCAATTGGATGCACCAATAGACCAATTGCTGTGGCGATAAACATCCAACATCCACAAAGAAAAGTCTGAGAGAGTATCTTCATCATGATAATCATCTTCATCCTCATCATTATTAGAGTGTCACTATCATC
>JACTAT010000040.1:6796170-6806828 GCA_014526335.1 Chrysaora quinquecirrha
CAATAAGTACACTAGGATCAATTTTTAACGAATTCTGAAGGGTCACGTCTCAGAAATGAGCTAATTTTAAAGTGTCAAGTCTCAAAATGATTCTTTTTACCTCGAAATGAGCAGAATAATCTTGGTAAAAGCAAATCTCCTTGCGATAAATTTTGTTAAAGTGACAGTTGTAACCAGTCAATTTAAAACATTATTTAACCGTAGTTAAACTGAAAAGTTGAAGCGTTATTAACAATCTTTGAAATAAGCGCTGCAGTCGAATAAGCGCCGGACCTAAAAACCTGAGAGCTTTACTAAGCGCCGCGGGGCTCAGTCGATCATTTACGGTAATTTTTTTATCAAAAATCAGAATTAAAAAAAATAGTTTTTGTATTAGCTTAGCGTTAGCCTTTGGATTAAGCGTTATATGCCAGGAATTTGGAGAATTTTTTCATTTTGATTTTCTGATACAATAAACGAACGAAAAATTATCTAATTTTTTTATTTAACTTAACTTCCATTCCTTACAAAGCCGTATTTTCTCAAAAAAATTACAAGTTATGTCTGCTTCCGAACTGTAAAGTTATAGTTTCTTAATTTTTCTTGTTAAGTTAATTTGTTTGCCTAAGTTTATAAATATATGTGTGATTAAATATAAGATTTAGGATTTTTTTACATATAACCATATAAAGAATCCAAAAGTTGCGAGATTTTGAAATATACCAGAAAGATAAATTGACAATTGCTCTATAATTTTGGATCGGGCCTTCATCAGGAAGAATTTTTCGAGCAAAGAAAAATATCCAAATGATGAATGAGCAGCACTGCACTTACTGCACTGTTCGACTTTCTTTCTGATCTTCATCGCGATCGCGAAGGTCCGGCACCCTTTATAACATACAGTCCCTATCGTCACCTACATTTATTTCGTTAATGAAAACGATAAACTCGCAGCTTGCATCGGAGAAAACATTTACCCTACAATAATAAAACAATCTAATCTTCGGCAAAATATATTGGAGGAGCCCGAACGAACGAAGCTTCTTATGAATCCGCCCTTCTCCTTCACCGACGTGTTGTTTCGTACAAAATATACCGAAATTGCGAAAAAACAGCGGAAACATTTCTTGCCATACACGTTTTTTTTATAAAGAACACCTTTATAAGGAACTCGAGGCTGAAAATTCCCAAAAAATTAAGGAACTTTAAGGAACTGTCGAGGCTCGGATGAAAAACTAAGAAGCTCTTTTTTAAAGAACAAGACGGTTTGTACGCAAAGGAACAGAAGCACAATATATTTCCCATCGTTCTTCCCCAAAAGGCTCCATTTATACTTAAAGTTAGAAATGAAGAATAGTTTCTATGAATTTGCTGTAAAAATTAGTATTTATACATATCCCACGGCAAGGAATATAAGGAACTTTCAGCCTCATTTTGTTGAAAAATTAAGGAACTTCAGGCTCAACTCAGACCAAGGTTCCTTATCAAAAAAAGCATGGAACAGATTTTTCTTCTGACACTCCTCATAGAATAAACGTCAGAAACAGACCGAAACAAATTGATCCGCAGCTGGGTATAAATTCCGTTTTAGTGAATTGTTTCGGCCTGTTACTAACTTTTATACTCTGAGGAGTGTCAGACGAAAAATAGATATGTCCAGAAATTTTTCCGCTGTTTCTCGCAATCTTGAAATTTTTTACAACTGAAACAAAATAAAAGCTATGCTTTGCAACAAACATTGTTTGGAAGTAAAAGGAGGATTTGGGTTGTTTAAGAAGAAAATCGCTACAATAGGCCGAACTCCTCTCAAAAGATGCCTCCCTCCATATATTTTGTCAAAGACTGGGTTGAAAAACAAGAATAAAGAGTTAAGGGTGGTGACCTGTTTAGGACCTCGACAAGATACATTCAATGTTATATTGCAGTTTTAAGTTCGAGAAACTTTCTCAAGACTGTCCAGAAATCTCACGTATTTCTGGCTTTAAACAAACATATCTTCATTCCTTTCCGAGCTTGAAACCTTCTGCTCAACATGTGGTTTTGGTAGAACTCTTGGTGGAACACGACTTGGAGGATGTGTTTTGTGCGGTGGCAATAATGGCAAATCGGATTTTCTAGGGCTTGGCGGATCCGGCCAGTCTTGACTAACTTTTCCTTCGTCGGGCAGCTCAACACTTTGATAGGCTTGACTAGTCGAGTAACTCATTCCGTTGTTTTGGCTTTGTTTTGTTGCATCCATAGGGGTGTGGACTACTTCAATATCTGCCAACGTCAGCGTCGCTTTTTGAGCCTTTTTTCCGTTTGTTCCGTTCGCTATTTTTCCATTAGAGTTTGCTGATTTGTAATTGCCATTTTTCACATCTGCTTCATTGTCAAGCGACGTTGGAATCCTGAAAAAATAAATTGTCATCGGTACATCTTCATGGAAAGTTGACTTGTAATGGTATTCCCTTCAAATGAAACGAAGTCTTGCTTCCTGTATTCCAGAGCCTCTATAAAGTCGTCTAGAAGAGCTTAATTAAAAGGACATGATAGCAATTGGAGTATGACTCAGTATGGAAGAAATTCAGCTTTCCGATAGGTGGGGCCAAGCCAAGAGGCCAAACGCTCCGACAATCCCTGGGACATGTGATATTTTGTGCCGTTTTTTTTTCAGCGAAAATTCACAAAATTTCTGACAACGCTGAAATGATGCCAAGCCATAGCCTGCGCGCAACTCAGACGCTTTCAATAGTGTAGAACGATAGGGCTTTCAGTTACACTATGACCACTAAATCCGGTAGACGCTCCGCTTATTGTTTCAAAAATCATTGCACTCTGGAGGTGATATGAAAATCAAGACGGGACGCGGCGGCACAGTGTAATCATCCCAATCCGATATATGACAGTCCGGGAAGTGTCTAGAGTCGGCGCGCAGGCTACCAAGCCATGCATAATGACAGCTCTGGTAAGACTAGGCGTCCAGGCGAATTATGTCCTATTTTGAGTTTGAGGCTCAGAGGGAGCTTTGCGGAGGCTCAAAGCGTTTAAGCATCAAGTTAATTTTGTTGGAAAAAGCTCAGAAAAAGCATATCATAGGTTAGCCTACCTCTCTCTCTTGTTTCGATCTGTAGATATAAAAGAGAATAAAAATGAGAAAAGTTGCAAGGTTATCAAGAACAGTAAGAATTGCTTGATCAAAATGGAGGGTTTCTATGGGGTTTTATCTTTTTCTCTTATAATTGAAAATAGCCCCCGAATTAGTTACATCAGTTATCCGACGATCATGCTATTCTTCCAAAAGCAATAGATGTGCAAATAAGAAATTGAAATTTGCATGTAGTGCTATTTACCTCGTTTACGGAAAAAGAAATATCCAAGCGCGGCAGCAATGAGGACAACAACAACAACAACGATAGCGATTATTGTTGTTTTTGTGCCTGATGACATAGAACCACTTCTCTCTCCTCCAGCTGGTCCTTAATTAGAAACAGAACGATTATGAGCATAATAATTATACTGTAATCTTCATCACTATCATTATCATCAACATCATCATTATTATCCTCGCTATCATCGTCAACAGCATCACAATCATGGTGATTGATATTATTATCATCATCATCATCATCATCGTCATCACCATCATCATCGTCATCACCATCATCATCAACTTGAATATCAGCAACAATCATCATCTTCGTTGTCACCATCATTGCAATCATACTATTACTCTTGATGATCAAGATCAGGATGGCGATCATCGGCATGGTCTTCACCAGCGTCATCATCATTACAATCATCACAGATTACAGTCATCAACGAAACACAAAGACAAATCTCGACTTAGAAAAAGCCAACAACTTAGAACCATTCACTCAAAGCAATTAAAGAATAACTTGTGCGATAAATACAAATTACGAACCTCCTACAGTCAGATATGAATCAAGCGACCGGATGGTCACAGTCTGAAACGTCGTTGCATCATAAGCTTTGAGAATACAAAAATAAATCCCAGTGTCATCTGCGCGAAGGTTTGTAAGAACAAGAGCTCCGTTTCTAATGAAAGCTCTGTTGAAGAACCTCGTTCCAACATTAGTCAAACGAGGCTGGAATTCAGTTGAAAGTTGCTCCATTAATTTCGTCATTTGCCTTGATGAGTTCAGATAGCCACATTCGAGTCGAACCAATTCGCTTGGTCTGTCTATTGCGAATTTCCAGTTTAGTTCAACACTCGTTCCTGGTGACTTTGAAATTCTCGCTCCTGGTGTTTGCGTAAATCGCAATGCTTCTGACTGACTAAAACCTATTGAAATAGAATGGAATGCTGTCAGAAACGCCGAAAAACTTCGCCGCAACTTAACTCAGAATGGTGGTAAAGTCCTTGAATTCTGTTCACCCTAGGAAATCGTGTTTTCTTACTATAAATCCCTGGCTAATCTAGAACAAGTTTTGGAGCAGTACGCGCATTTGTCTTGCAAGAAACGCTCAATGGAAACCTTAAGATTCTTGGATGAAGTTCAATATGCGAAATAAATTATACCTCTCTTGCTTTTACTCCATTTACGACTTAAGTATTTACATACACCAGCACCAATTGAGAAGCTACTGCTTTCAAATATCAAAGTATCAACTAGCTAAGAGCATCATTTGATAGAGGATTACGAGCTACGTATGCTGACCAGTTTGGCTATTTAAGAAACTCTTTAGAAAACTTCCCGTTCTCAAAATTTGAACACTGTAGGCCAAAGCTTTAGTTTCTTTTCCTGAGAGTCAAACATCAGAAACAGGGGAAAATAGTACGTTTTATAATAAACTCAGATGTTTGCCTTGGTAAAATGATCAAACAGCCCAAACATTGTTCGTCAAACATTTGAGATATACTTTTCAAGCACTGTTTGGCCGTTTTACCACGTCGTAAAACATTACTTGGAAAGCTTGATTTGTTGTGCAAAGTTTAAAGTAAAACATATTTACAGACAATGGTTATGGCTCATGTTCACTGTTTTGTCGGAAAGGTAATTTCAAATGTTTTACAACCAGTTTTTGATCTGTTGGCCTGAGCCTTAGTATATTGGTATCAGAATCTTGCTCTTGGTGCTGTTCTTGGTGCGGTTCAAACAAATAGAAAATGCATGAGGCAAAATAACAAAGGAGGAAATTTTTCAGAATAAAGAATTTTGCATTAAGACTTACCTGATAAAAAGATGAGAAGAACCAAAAAGATTTTCATTTTGCTTATTGCGTTCGATCAAAATTCACATGCAGTAACAAATTCGTTTATTTCTCACGATAAACTCTTTAAAAATGATCATAAATAGACGAGCGTCTTTAAAATAATACTAATTTGATGACTAAGTAATTAAAAAAGTAACATATGAGTAATATCATGGGAAAATGGGAAAATGCATGCTTGAAGTCACCCCAAATATCATATGAGGGTCAATACTCTCTATTATTGGCTATACAAGAATTTTTATGGATATGAAATCAAGAAAAGAACAACAATTGTAACTAATGATTTTTAGTGATTTATGATCTGTTAGTCATTACTTTTTATAGAATTATAATGTTTATAAAACAAAGGTTAATTAATTTGGGTGATGTGTACAATGTATTCAGGGAAGTCGGGGTATAAAGGTGTATGGGGGCGATCGCCCCCTGACCAAACCCTCAGTGATGTCACAGAAAATTCGTCAGACATATGCTATAGCCTCGTTCTTGTTTTAATCTTGTCTAATGCTAGGGAGAATTCAGTGGATAATGCAATAGCATGGGCTGGACTGCGGCTGTCCAAATCCCCAAATGCCCCCTTTTCTGTTGCGTGAACTGTGTACCTTCAATGAATGAGCGGAATAGACGTGGTCCATTCAGTTCAGAGAAATGGCTTGTTAATACAATAATGAAACGAAAATTGAAAAGTACTAGACTGCCCGTAAACGTCAGCGGATGGCAAAGGAGCTAGAAGCGAATATACGGGACGCATATTCTTTCATTCGTCTCTTCACTATTTAGGATCGACTTGCTCTAGAAAAAGGATTTGCTTTGCAAAGCAATATTCATCGGATTAAGATCGGATTATATAGGATTCAGCTGAATCAAGCTGGATCTCTAAGAGGCGCAAAAGTGCCGAATCGCGAAAGGTAGAAGCACTTCACTTCATTCTGCGCCGCGATATTTTTCCGTCAAGTCATTCGATTAGCAAATCATACTTTATGAAATTATTCTGCCCCAGATTTAACGGTATAGAACTTTCTCTGAGAGATAATCAAACACTTATTAGACATTTTAATCAACAATTGTGGCATAAATATAATTTGAAGTTTACTCATATAGCTTATTATGCGATTGTAATAGAGAGAGCATTCGCTTGTGCTTGATTAAAAAGTGTATCAATTTTTGAATTTAATAAGGAACCTGTTTTGCAATTATCTACATTTCTCTATTGCGAATTTTAAGGTTATTTTCGACAAGGATTACATATATATCTTAGGTTACACAGGAAATTAAAGGGGAATATCTTAAAACTACGTGCGGGGCCTTCGGTAGCATAGACCCAACCTCGTCCCCAGGTTGAATAGGCCTCTACGTGAGACTACGCTGTCCATATTCGACCCTGGTATCGGCTTTGTCTATTCACAATTTGATTGGCTGTTCAAACAATGGAAATTTCAAGTGACGTCACAGTTTCTTCAAAATTTCACACCAAAATAGGCCGAAAACTATGTGAAAAACATGTATAAAAACCAAAAAATAATGCTACATGAGATACTGTATCTTGCCTTACAGTTATCAATGAAATTCTTTGCATTTCCTTGCTTAGAGCATCTACTTTCTGAAATCACATCTTGTTTTGATGCCTAGGCCAAAATTGCCAGTATTTTGGCAGATTTTTCTGGCTGGTACCAGGGCCAAAATCGATTTGACGGTTGAGATTCGTAGAAATTCAATTTTGGGCCTGGGGACGAGGTTGGAATAGACCTTATCTCTGAACACGACATTGGGGTTGTTGAACAGTGTGAATATTCCCACACTTCTCAAACCCAAAGACAAGCCCCTTGCGTCCCCCACACTAATCATAGATAGTCGTACAGAGATACCCAGGCGGAAGAATCCCAAAATAAGTTTTTATGTTCGTGTTGATTTTCTTCGATTATACCAGCGTCATTTTAAGGGAAATCTTTTCGAAAAGCAACTACTTTGTTATTGCCTGACTCCTGTTGCTTTTTCCTACAAAAATAATACCTCGCCAGCCTGAGTATGAACGTGCCAAATTCAATCGCCGAAATAAACGACGCACCGATCCATAAACCCAACTGACCACCAAAATCACTGACTAACGAAGTGAAATCGTACGCTGGCTTCTGAGTGATTTCTGACTCTGTAAAATCTCTGAAGTATATGTTGATGGCAACAATGTTTTCATAGATGTTCTTTGTCGTCCAGTTGGCAAACAAATCTTTCTTGCGGCCATAATTCTTTATCGCAGGTAATAATTTCTCTGCCTCAGATTTGGCGGGCCACTTTGTCGTTGCGGACACTATATTATAAACATCCTCATCGCATGCAGCATTGCAGGGACAGTTGATTTTCCCTGCATCAAACAAGCGGTCAAACGCATCCAGACATTTTCCTTGTGATGTAGTATTTGCTACCTTAAACCTGTTTTCTCCATAGAATCTCTTGACCACGCCGTGCAGAAGGGGCGAAATGACCCCACAAGCTTTGATCATTTGCATTGTATAGCAGTCCATTTGGCATAAATCGGTAGCGTATCTTCCTTTGAAGAACGGTATATCATGGAAATTCTCCTCATCCCAGCAATCGTCTGGGTATGGATTCTTCAATCTTTTGATCTTCGTCTTGGTCAGTTGGAAATCTGTTAACATCCCTGGACCTGCATAGATAGTATTGCTAGTAATAGGGATAGCCATTGGGTGGTGCACTGTGACATCAACGCCAGCCAGACCCCTGCTCCAGTAATAGTTACTACTGTAATCATCTTGTAGGATATTTAGTGCCATAAACAGGCCTCCGTGTTTATCAAGTCTAGTCTGTTTCTGGAGACCATGATAATTGAATACGTAGCAGTTTCCAACCAATAACGCGGACATAAGACTGAAATCAAATGAAAAGTTGCATGGCCTATTAGAAAACGTGCAGAAACTGGCTCCCATCATAAGGAAGACCTCCTTCTCGTGGCCAAGTTCATACATACTCGTATCGTTTAGATGTCCTATTTTCGACGCGAACTGCATATTACCATGGGTTGAGAAATAGTTTGTATCAAGGCTACCATTTGGTATTTCGCGGATGAGATTCTTCATTTTTGACCGGCGGAACGGATTCGCATTGCATAATGTAACCGCTGGAAAGGCCATGCTTTGGAACGAATTACTTTTGATGATAGTGACAACGTCATTTCTGAAGAATTTTCTGAAAAGATTGACGATGTTCGAAAAAAGCATGCAGGAGAGGAAGAGAAAAATACGCAGCCAAATAAAGCGAATGTATTTACTCTTGGATGTAGAAATATGACTTAGACCATGCGTAGTAGTAGATTCAAAATAATTTGCTGCAATTGATTTTGCTGTGTCGTCATTGCTCTTGTCCATTTCAGGGGAACTGGGTCTGTCGCTTGTCTCTTTTCGCGCCATTTTCGTCAGCCCACAACGTCACTTTGACTGTCGATATTCCTCTGGCAATGAAGTAAAAGCTTCTAGGTTTACTATCTGCTGCAATTGTTAACTAGCTTCTTCTTTATTATCTCTTTGCTTGGACAAGCTCTAAATGTTCTTGATTTTCAAAACTTTAGTAGTCCTTCTATGCAATTATCTTACGAAATGCTTTGTTTCTCCGTTGAATTCTGAGTATTCACTTAAACCCTTCTGTGATGAAGAAACGTATTTAATACTTTCATAAACAACAATAAAACAAGAAGTTCCATCTAATATAGCGTCATATTTTCGATTGCAATCTTTCCAACTTCATACTGCACTTCTCTTCGTTCACGTCTTTCTACAATGCACTGCAGTATATCACCTGACTTATTTCAATATATAAGTAATTATAGAAGTAATTTTCTTTCTCGTTAATTAATCAAACAAACATCTGTTCAACCTTCATTAGCAATGAATTTGAGATGAAGCTCAGATTGCTTACTTTGGGTTGTTAGAACATCTGCTCACAACTTTTCAATTAGTATTTGTTGATTAAAACTTGCATGAAGTTTTGAAGATAATTATTTAGCAGCATTTTGGTAATTATGTTTATGTTTGTTTTAACTGAAATTCAGATAGCATATTGTGGGCTGACGAAAGAAGTTCAAGAGGAATGGTTCATGAAATATTTATCTAGTTTCTTCGTCGAGAAAAGTTCATTAAGAATCGGGCATTGATTGAGAAAAAAGAACTTGATAAAGACTATTGCATTAAAAGAACTTGATTTCTGGAAAGTTTGAGTCTTGAGATTATGCGAAGTCGAAAGGAACTGCCAAATAGTCTGGAAATTCTTTGGCTTGAATCGAGGAACATTTCAGGCTAAAAACAGTTCAAAAGGAACCATTGCCTTCTAAAAGACATAGACGAAATATCAACAGTCGAATTGAAGTTGTGGGCTGACGAAAATGGCGCGAAAAGAGACAAGTGATAGACCCAGTTCTCCTAAGAAGAACAACGTCATTGGTGACAAAGAGGAGGATGATTTATCAGCAAAATCAATTGCCTCAGATTATTTTGAATCTACTACTACGCACGGCCTAAGTCATATTTCTACATCCAAGAGTAAATACATTCGCATTATTTGGCTGTGTATATTTCTATTCTTCTCAAGCATGCTTTTCTCAAACATCGTCAATCTTTTCAGAAAATTCTTCAGAAATGACGTTGTCACTATCATCAAAAGCAATTCGTTCCAAAGCATGGCCTTTCCAGCGGTTACAATATGCAACGTGAATCCGTTCCGCCGATCAAAAATGAAGAATTTCATAAAAGAACTACCAAACGGTAGTCTCGATGAAAACTATTTTTTATCTCATGAGAATATGCAGTTCGCATCAAAACTTGGCAATCTTAACGATACCAGCATAAATAACCTTGTCCAGGAGAAAGATGTCTTCCTTATGATGGGAGCTGGTTTCTGCACCTTTTCTAATAGGCCATGTAACTATTCGTTCGACTTCAGGATCCGTTCTACGATATTAACAGGAAACTGCCATACGTTCAACTATCATGGTCTTAAGAATCAGAAAAGACTCGACAAGCACGGAGGCCTTTTCATCGCAGTCAACATCCAACAGGATGATTACAGTAGTAACTATCTATTCGGCAAAGGTTCAGCTGGCGTTGATGTTACGGTGCACCATCCCAGGATCTATCCGATTAATAGTCATAACATTTACGCAGGTCCGGGAATGTTAACAGACTTGCAACTGACTAAGACCAAGATCAAAAGACTGAAGAAACCATACCCAGACGATTGCTGGGGCGAGGAGTATTTTAACGATATACCAGGCTTCAAGGGAAGATACGCTACCGATTTATGCCAAGTGGACTGCTATACAAAGCAACAGAACAAAGTTTGTGGGGTCATTTCGCCCCTTCTGTACGGTATGGTCAAGGGATTCTATGAAGAAAACAGGTTTAAGGTAGCAAATACTACGTCACAAGGAAAATGCCTGGATGCGTTTGATGACTTGTTTG